>CM043015.1:180818777-180979245 GCA_023690525.1 Holotrichia oblita | reverse complement strand
AGATATGATTAAATATAACTTGAATTAGTAGAAATTCATCTCATTCTAGCAAGCTTTATTAATTTCTGTTATATACAGTAGTAACTAGTTCTATTTCAGTTGGCTATAAAATACGAGCAGCAGCATACTTAAAAGTTTTATAGATTTCTTATTTACAGTTTGAATAATATGTAAAATAACTTTAAAATCATAAACGAAATGTTACGTAGTTTCCCGACAATTCAAAAATAAGCTTCGTAGGAATATCTACATATAATAAAATACAATGCATTTGACGGTATTTAGACTGTTTATTTTGGACAGGATTTGAGGTTGAAATTGGAGCGAAAACACAAATGTTTTAGAAGTGCGCTACACAATTCTAACACATTGATGTATGGTGAAATGTTTTCAAAGTTTTTCCGGTTTGTCATAAAAATAGTACGTGTTATGTAATATAGAGATCAAAAGGGACACGAAATTTAACGTTTTTTATTTAATGTGGCTTTTCAGAATGAAATGGTTTTCACTGATTTGTGTATTTGAATTTAATTGATTATGGCATGCAACTAAAGTTTATATTTAAAATATTTATTTGATTTTCAATAGTCATCGTTTCTGTTGTAGCTAGCAAATTATATTATTGGATCAGAAATGTGACAATTGACGATGTTAAGTGATTGAAAAACTGTTTAAAAAATCGCAAGAAAAAGTCTTTAATGCAATTGCTAAAAAATCTTGACAAATATAAAAAGAGAATTTCATGTGTGTTATCAAAAATATCATTTGAGGTTAGGAGGTTAAGAATATTCAAGGTTAAAGAACTGCTATAGAAGGTCACATTACTACATTACGAATAAATACAATTTGTACTAAGAGAAATTAGGAAGTTTACATGAAATTTAATTTTACAATTAAATGTTTATATTTTTTCAAACTCAGACTTTTTTAAGTGGCACACACTTAGTTACATTTCTATAATTTACTACGAACTCACTAATTTATAGTATAATATGGATACAATATTGTGAGAAACTTGGACAAAAACTATGTACATATTTACAAGAAAGTCGTAGGGGATACCTTAGACAACTGTAGCGTTGGATTTTGTTTATACAAATAGACTAATATGAAGTAATTTATATGTAGGTTTGTATTTTTTCCACAACTAACGGAACAGTACTTGTCTAATTTATCTAAACAAAGAGGGTCGTTCCAAAGTGAGTCTTGGCCACACACGTTTTATTGGGGTTAGCACATTCTTTGTACGGCAAAATGAATCATATAAAAACTACAATTACTTAATATCTACATACATAAAAACTAGATTAGGTATATCTTTCTATTATTCTGAAATTGAATTCTTTTTCTTGTACCTTATATAATCTGTAATACATAGTAATATAAGACAAACTTTTTGCATTACACATCTCTGGTTTTCTTAAATCTGTTTTTAAAGTTTGAAATTATTTTATTTGTGTAAATGTATTAGACAAACTTGCATGTATCTTTTATATGTACGTACGACCTATTTTTAATATGTAAACGTTTAAATTAAGGTATGTTTATATTTTAAAATTACTAGACAATTTAGTAGTAACATTTTAGTTGATGATTTAGTTAAATGATACGATTGCATATGTATCGAAACGTAAAATAAAAAATTAAATGAAATCAACCGTCATTACCCAATAAAATTATGAAAAAAATTATAGTGGAAAACATGATCAAATTTCGTAAAACCTATTTTGGCATATAGTGGTAAGACAATTTTTGAAAAAAATATTTTATCAAAAAAAGTATTACAATGAAATGCATTAATTTTCAAACTTCTCAGAATCGTTTTTACATTCACGTTAATCTATATATTTAACTTAATTAAATATGATATTTGCAACAGTAGTGTCAGTAACCACATTAATAAAAACGTTTTAATAAAACCTACAGTTTGACTTGGTTATCTAATCATTGCCAAAATGAACTTTGAAATGAATATTTGAAATCTTACAGCAGAAACAAATGCCCCCCCGAATAGGGATAATCTTTCAGTTTTCTTCAGAATAGGCGGATCAATTTGGTAGTTTTTTTTTATAGTCATAGTAGAAAGTTATAATTAAAAAGTTTAAATTCCATCCTTTTTTTCTTTAACATTTCAAACAAAATTATCCACGCGTTATGTATGATATCTTTTTGATTATCAGCTTTCGTTTTTCATCTTTTAAATTTTTATTTCATCGCAATTACAATGCTTTCTAAAGTAAACTTCCTTCACTTTAAGATGATCAGAACGCCACTACCATTGCCTATCGTACATTGTGAGCTTTCTATCAAGAAGGTAATGGAAAACTTACAAGATATGTATATTATTTACTACTTTTACCTCTACAAAAATGTGCAAATTTCTAACTTAATTTTTAGACATGTTTTTTTTTCATGTTATAAGAACCGACTTATAAAATTGGATAAGATTTAACTTTGGAATGTTTCTTCCCAAACGTGATTTATTAAAATGGAAGAATATATCACAGCTTTTTTTTTCTTTCATTAAGTCTTGCAGGTGGTTGCTGAAGGTTTGCTTTTTACTGGAATATACATTTAGGCGATGTTGTTGTAATTATTTTCTAATTGCTGCTTATCTGTTAATTCCTGAAGTATTTACACTTGTAGGTCAATGTTCTGGAATAAATTGGTATTTAATTAATTTGCTATTTCATTGGCCTGCAAGTGGAAGTACTTCATAAATTGAAAGATAAGTACATACAGGATAACATAGATATATTGATCTAATTGCTGCTGTCAATACATCAAAGTTAGGTATATGGTATAGACAGATTTTAACTTCCAAATAACAGAACAAGATCAAAGTGAATGTGCGGGCCATTCGAGCAACGATATTCTATTATTATTTATATGTTTGAAACTCCTCAGCTCCTTCCTATTAAACCGAATTTTCAACTTCTTCAAGTTTATATCCAATAGTATACTGAAATGGCATTTGATAGAACTGTTACAGAGCTTTTCCGACTAGCAGTCAAAATTCTGCTTGTTAACATTACCAGAAAACTACTTGAAAGTAGTACTTTCTAGTTTTATTTCTCGTAGAGTTTTTGAGCGATCAGCGATCTATCTTGAATAGAGAATACGTTCTAGGTGTATTGTTCACTCTCATCGTCTTGATAAATGGAAAGCAGGCGCTTGTTTAGTAGTTAAATTAGCAGCTTGTAAAAGTGATTCTCTATATAGCTTATTTTTTAGTATCCTACCAGTTCTAGGTCTACTATAGTTTCTTTGGAACTGGAGGTTGATACTCATGCCAATGACAGGACAGAACATGGAAAGTTATTTTATTGAACTCTGTGTAACATTACAAACCGATTAGTTATTGTAGATGATGTCATAAATAAAATATTCTGGCATATTTTTTTCTATGAAAAACCCCATACGAAAATATTTTTAGAACGGCCTTCTATTAACTCTAGTTAATTTCTAAATAAGTGCGTAATCAGGTCCATCATTCGCTCGTCCTGTATATACAGGGTAATCCAAATTACCTACACACCATTGTTATGTTTGTTGTTATTAATGCTATAAAGTTAGTTAAACTAACAAAGTAATCGTATATTTGGTGGACATTAGTATGTAGTTGCAAGAAAAACAAATTCTCGAAATAATTCCAAATTTGTTAATTTTTAAATGAAATAATTTTGTATTGATACATCATAATTCCAAAATGGAGAATAAATTAATTATAGCAGTTTTTACAAATTGAACTAAAACGGTTAATCCGTGTTGTAACAATTGCACCCCATCCTGCTTTGACGTGTAAGATTAGCAGTCGTATGAAAATTCTCTTCGAATATTTTGCTATATCAAATATTTATTTCCCTCCAAAGAACCATTATAGAAAGTCGAACCAAAAATTGTAGAACCAATTTATTTACAAACATTCAAACTGAAGGGATCTTGTGCTATAGGTATCAGGATGGACTATTAGTAGGTTTTTTTTGTCGCCAGTAATGTTATTTTTATTATACACGCTATCAGACATTGAACTCAGACTGGATTTTCACAAAAATTAAGTAGCTACTCGCAAAAAGCCAATCTTCTGGCTGCGTCTCCGACCAAGAAATTTTGGGACACGATATTTAAATGGAATATGCTTGTGTGTGTTTTTTTTTAATAAATTGAATTGTTCCATAGCTTAAAACATTTTCGATAACAGACTTTAAAGGAACATGCCTTAGCTTCAAAGTAAACGAAAACTATTATTTTTTGTAGTAAGTATAAATTGTGCCAATCCGATTGGTGCCACAGGAAAAAAATGTAGAATACACTACACTAATAGTTTTAGAACTTCTAGAACGTATAATAAAAGCAGTAAATAGCTGCAAATTCATTAGAGCAACACTATTGGAGCGCATAACACCAATGTATTTTTTAACCTTTATTTAACAACTTGTATATAGGAGAATGTTTGCGGTTATTTTGGCTACCATTGGGAGCTATATAAAATTTTTATTGAAATATAAATCTTAGCAAGATTTACGATGCTGTTCAGTAACACCCCAGGAGTTTACTAAAAAATACTTTAATGTAATCAAGGTTATTTGAGACAAGTATTCTTTGTATTACATTCCTTATTTTATTGGTTAGACTGATGATTTATTAAAATAAAAAACAAGTTTTTATAGTTCCTATTCATGCACTTAACACAAAAGTTTAATTTAAGGCCCAAAAAAGAGAAAAATTTGAAAGTATTTCGGTAGAAATACAACTTTTGTTTCTATTAAAAAACCGTTTATAGTGTTTACAACCCAAAATTTTGAATATCTCATAAAAACCTGATCCATACGTAATAGATACGAATACAAAAGCTTCGCGGCAGGTATCTATTTAAAATAACATTGAATTAGAGGAACTCGCGCCTAAAATACGTGGGCGAGGTATTATTCGACATAACATACATTATATTTTCGAATAGAAATGCTATAAAAAACATTTTCTGATTTTCGATTGAATAATTTGTTAGTTCACAATTTTTTCATAAAATAATATCAAATTGGCGGACTAAGTTGGTCTCTAGGAGTTTACGTGTGGGATCTTTTTGATTAATGTGGCTTATAAAAAGCCAAAGCACAGACATGACGAATGCGAGGTGGGCGAATTGCGTCAATACTATCAAAATTTTCAAATTTGACTCACTTTTCGAATAAAAACGAATGTGATAATTAACACTAATGTATGTATGGACGCTTGATGCCAACATTTTGCACATATACTTATTCTTAAATGGTAATACTAATTGCTTAGTGAATAGAAAAAGAAATGTGTTACGTGCTATTTTCCGTTTTGCTCTGAATGTTGTTTTTAACTCAAAAACAAGGAACCTTAGTTGTTGAAATATTAGCCAATTTACTATTCGTGTTCAAAACAGATATATTGTCTATTTTTGAAAGAATATTTTAGTCAAATAGAACAAAATATCATTACCATTATTTCTTGTAGGTTTTCTATCGAATTGGATAAAAACAGGGAATTAGAAATTGGCATCTATTGGCGGGATTGGCGTTCTTTGTGTGCCGTTAAATTCTTAAGATTAGAAGAGTTCATCGACGACGTACGTCACGGCATGGCTCTTCAATTAGAACCGCAAGGGCTGCTTTTTGCCGAGGTAAATAGAATCTGTATAATAGGACTATAATGTTGTGTACAATATTTGTGTGCAATTTAATTGAAATGCTGTATTTATTTAGATAAAGTTCCTTAATCCGATGATTACGCGGCGACCGAAACTCAAACGTCAAAGAAAAATATTCAAGCAAGAAGTAAAGAACTTCCCCAGAGCTACCCAGATGAACATCAACGTCGCCACTTGGGGCCGATTACTGAAAAGATCCTCGCCTGCAATACAACAAGTAAGAATGGCACCACCCAGTCCTCCAGAAGCTCACGTGAGTACTCTCTGATGAAAAATTATCGTAATATTTTTGCTTTCTAATTTTATAGTCTCTACAGATATCTTTTGCTGCACCATCCGAAGATAAGTCAGAAACACCAGGCGAGATACCCGATCCTCAATTGGGTGGTTTGGGTGGTCAGCGACCTTTAAGTCTGAATAGCATGCCTGTCCTGCCACCTGAATTACCACCACCTTTACAAGCCGCTGGACCTCCACCGGTGACTAAGAAGAAAGCACCGTCAACGCCGCCACCACCTTTACCGCCAAGATATGATACAGACGAGGTTAGTAGATTTCATATGTTTCATAGTTTCTATCAATGTATACATATTATTACTAATCAGGATTAGTTTTGAAATGAAGATGATATGTGCGTCCATATGTTGGGATAAAAAATGTTTTTGCTACACTAAGAATCAGTACAAAAATTGGTTTGGTTTGCGAATATTTTTTGAAATTTTTGATTCAATGAAATGTACTGCAAGATAAATTATTAATTCGAAATAATGTAAAAAGTGTATTAGTGAGTCATTCAAAAGTTCAGTAAATTGATTTTTGTTTGCCTGACCAATGTGACTAACCTTGAGACTAGGCCTTAGAAAAATAAAAGCATCGGTGACACACTAGCTCTAATGCCAGAGATCATGGTTACATTCTCCTTCTCAATCACATGAAGCCCTGGATTCTAATTGTTTTACTCCTGAAAAACAGAAATCAAAGATTTATTTGGGGTTTTCTTGATTTAATAGAGTCTAAGCATTTTGAAAGCATTACACTTTGAATAAATGGTACCTAACGAAATGGTTTCCATTTGTGATGCTGATGTACATATATCAGAAAGTATTAAAAAGAACTAATTCTAGATATTTCTTTTCATTCACGTTTAAAATATATCACATTTAAAATGATGTTTGTTTTTTTCATAATTTCCAAAAATGTTTCTGAATAATGTTCGGTTTAATTGATAAAAGTTTTTTTGTACTGATTCTTTATCCACAGTAGTGAAATGTAGTCCTCACTTATCTGTAACAGGATTATGTGAATACAAATACGAAGCGGACATTTTGAGTCACCTCTAATGCCAATCATACTCATAACATAAAAAATGTAATAGCCATTTGTACAAATATAGAAAGAATGATATTTTGATCCTAATTTGGAATAGGATGAAAGATTTTTCGTTATTGATGTACATATGTATGTAAATGTGGAATACTTTTAAATGTCGATTCTATAATGTGTTTTATGTTATTTGTACGTTAAACTTAAGCAGTTTTAGTAGCATTAGCTCACTTAAAAACACAAAATATTTGACAAACAGAAGTTGAAATTAGTTGCTGTAGTACTCTTCAGTTAATACATCGATCAAACCGTTTTTCAATTTCTATTTCTTAGACGTTTCATATTTTTACATGAGCTAGTAATAATTCTTTGAACCACTGTAGTTTAAACATTAAACTGTGATTATTTTCTGCTGAACAATTTTAATGTACAAATAGATTCTATTTTCTTATGTGTATTATGCATTCTTTCAGTAAATTTTCTTACGTGCTCGTAAATTTTGTTTCTCTATTTAACTTTATTTCACAAGCACTTACACCTTGTAGCTTCACTGTTAGTGTGCACTTGTCGCTTGCTTACAGAACCTTGTATTGCGGGAATTTGATTTCTTGAACGAGGAACGGGAAGTTTCAAGATCGGGACCTCTTATACTCGGTAATCTTCCTACCACACCTACAACTCCACAGCCAGAGCCTATTGTACCACCGACACCGGAACCTGTAGTAGAATTTCCCGAGGATGAGGTATGCAATTCTAAATGCACCGTTGGTACTTTTTCTGTTGCACTTGTTTTTATGTAAAAGGGGGTTTGGAATCTTGGGTGTTTTCTTATTGTTGATTTTTTTTTCTATTCCAATAGTTTTAATGGGATTTGCAAAATGTGTGGTATAATGATGGTTGCTAAAATCGAATTTTCTGTATTATAGGTACATTTTGAACCATTCGTTCCAAGACGTCCCGTTGTTAGAGAATTGGGACCAAACAGAGACAGTGCTTACGAATCACGTAGGCACTCTCAATACACTGGATTGTGCATGGAAAATTTCAAATTTGTCAGCGTTTTGGGTCGCGGGCATTTCGGCAAAGTTATATTGTCGCAATACCGCAACACTAGTGAATATTTTGCAATAAAAGCATTGAAAAAGGGTGACATTATCGCGCGCGACGAAGTAGAATCGCTTCTATCGGAGAAGAGAATTTTCGAGGTGGCCAATTCTACGAGACATCCATTTTTGGTCAACTTATTCGCATGCTTCCAAACGGATTCGCATGTTTGTTTCGTCATGGAATATGCCGCAGGCGGTGATCTCATGATGCATATCCACGCTGACGTTTTCAGCGAACCACGAGCAGTATTCTATGCAGCTTGCGTCGTTTTAGGTCTACAATATTTACACGAGCATAAGATTATTTACAGAGATTTGAAATTAGATAATTTGTTATTGGACACGGAAGGTTTCGTGAAAATCGCCGATTTTGGATTGTGTAAAGAGGGAATGGGCTTTGGTGATAGAACTGGCACATTCTGCGGTACCCCTGAATTTTTAGCACCTGAAGTATTAACCGAGACGTCGTATACAAGAGCCGTAGATTGGTGGGGATTAGGCGTATTAATATTTGAAATGTTGGTAGGCGAGGTAAGTTCTTTTTTTTTTTTAATTCATGTACAATATTAGTAATTGTTACGCGCTTGATTTATATTTCCTTTTATCGTTAAACTGGTAATATAAATTATATTGGTTCTTTTTAGAGTCCTTTCCCAGGTGACGACGAAGAAGAAGTATTCGACTCTATTGTAAACGACGAGGTGCGTTATCCCAGATTCTTGTCTCTAGAATCTATAGCAATTATGAGAAGGGTAAGTATTTTAATTTTTTTGTAATTGAACATCAATATTCAAAATTTTCTCTTAGTTGTTGCGTAAAAACCCCGAGCGACGTCTAGGATCTAGTGAGAGAGACGCAGAAGATGTAAAGAAACAGGCATTCTTCAGAAATATACAGTGGGATGATCTCTTAAACAGAAAAGTAAAACCACCGTTTGTACCCACTGTGGTAAGTTCAACATGCGTATTTAATCGATTTGAAATTTTAACTTCCCGTATTTTGCAGGGTTCTAATGAGGATGTTAGTAACTTTGACGAGGAATTTACCTCTGAGAAACCGCAATTATCACCACCTAAGGAACCGAGGCCGCTAAACGATCAAGATCAAAATCTATTCAGAGAATTTACATACATGGCGGACTGGTGCTGACATTAGGATAATTAATTTCATTATTATTTTCAGTTTCTTTAATTCGCAATAACTTTGATTACTAAAGTAAATCAAAAAGGAATGGCTGAAGAATCCCAAATCCTGCAGAAGTAATAATATATTAAAGACATTGTTGTATACTTATGTTTGGGAACAAGTTGCCAATAATAATAGATGCTAAGCATACATATTAGCAACAGAATTTTATATAGTCCTGTCTTTCTGTCAAGTGCTAGTGACGGATAGTCGAATTTTAAGTGTTTATATACATATATATTTTATTAAAGACGAGATACAAGTGAAATTTATACATATTATAACGAATATCTTTTTTTTTGTTTTGTTAATCAGGATAAGTTTTAATATTTATGCATAATAAGCAAGTATACAATTCGTTGATTGATTAAATAATTTTCATATCTGAATTTTACTATCATTATTATCTATATGTTTTTTTCTGCAATAATACGATTTGTTATAGTTAATTGAATAATTGATTTTAAAATGTTTTTGGATCATCTGTATTTGTAAATATATCTTTTATATGTGTAGCTGATTATTGATTATGATTTTTAAAGTAGGTACGAACAAATATTTAAAAGCTCTTCCAAGTATTCAAAAAGCAATTATACAAATTGAGACTGTATTTGGTGTTTGCTAAGCGTATTAGTTTTGTTTTGGAAGTGCCTGTTTTTTCTTTCTACTATTATAATAATAAGTGTAACGATATAGCTCAGACACCTGTACATAATCTACTAATTCTAATAATGTAATCATATTTTTTGATGCTTTAACCGACCTATTTAAATTATATGTTTTCATACTGCATATATTAAATGACAATATCAGAAAATGCGATTTGTTGTTTTATTCGAGTGAAATGCCAACGTCCAGTCCTATCATATAAGAAACTTATCTTTCATTATTATTATTTAAGTTATTTAACGTTGACATTTTGAGTTATGTTATAGGAGCAAACAAAATTCATTTATAACAAGCCGAATATACAATGCAAGGATCAATTTGCGGGAATTCATTCTATATTATTAGATATATTACAGAGCCTGAAAAAGAATGCACTTGACCTTTCTATCATGCCACAGGAAATAGTTCCTACGATTAATAGAAGTTCATCTGTATCACTATGACCATTGCAGTGGCTGAAAAATAACAGGGAGACTTGAGAAATATCGTCAACTGACACGTCAGTGTTGAAAATGGACCAACTATTACCGACATTATTTTAAACGCACACGATAGTGGAACAAGAGCTTCCTTGTTAATGTTTCCGTCACATTCTAACTTCTAACCCTTACAGTAACCGTCGTCTGCTAAATAGACTAAGGTAAAGTGGGGTAAATGTGTTTTCAAGGTAAGTGTGTTAAATATTTTCAAGGAGCTATTTTTCTTCTACTTGAATGATTTAGGAGAGATGCATAATTAATACACATGTTTAATCATTAGTCACCCTCAATATTTTTGGTAGCTTTGTTATTAAGAGTAATTGGTAAGCTGTACATAGCAGATTGTTCTAATAATTTCCGATTTTTACGTAATTCTATGTCTAACTTCGTTCGCTTCTCTTCAATATCCACAAGTGGAGTCTCAGGTGCTGGATCTTTTATACCTTCTGTGATTTGATAATATACACAAGTTGAATCAGAATCTACCATCGCTAATATAACACTAAAATATTATCGGATATAATGGATTATTTTAAATAAATTACTGCAGTATCTTACCTTTTCTGAATGGAGTTATCCAAAGCGAAGTATTTCTCCATTTGCAAAAATGATATAGTGTCGGATACTGCTATCGGTACAAATACAATTGTATCACTTGATTTCGTTTTTCTCCCAGTGAAATATAAACATTTTAAATCTGTCGAATAATGGTATTCTACATCAAAATACTTCTTTACTAGAAAAAGAGAAATCATAAACTACTGCCAGCAGTGTGGGTTTGTAAACTGTACCTTCACATAATTCCAAATAGACTTGTAATGCAATCGCAGCTTCCTTCTTTGTTTGGCATCCTACATTCATAAAGTCAGACATCTATATCAGGTTTATTACATGAATGTACAAAGATATTCTTAAATATCTTACCAATTTTTCATTTTGCATATTCTTTAGTATTTATTTAAACATTTGAATACATTTAGGTTATGAATTTGACACCTCAACAGCTACGTCGGTATGACAGATTTCCTTTACAGATTCTAGGATTCTGTATTTCTCTGTGAGTATCAATCGGTATAAAAGATGGCGATTGGGTTGTGATAACCGCTAAGATGAATGATTTCTTCCGTGTTTAAATTCTCTCATTCTATTTCATCAATCGTTGGACCACTTCCGTTTGTATTGAAAGCTCGTTCAGGAGTTCTATACCCTCCGGAAGATGCGTAAAATCTCATTACTATTGGTTTACAAACAAATTCAATTTCTCTCTTCTTCGCATTATAATCATCTTCTTCAGCGTTTTTGTGTGCGCCTATCCAAGCCATGGTGTCGTTGTATGTTCTATTCAAGATTTCTCTGTCTTCATTTTGAAGCTTAGAGATTATATTAGGATCTTGTGTCTAAATATTAAATATGAATCTATTAATTGCCACAGTTTAAGTTATTGTTTCTTTTTTGTTTAATTTCACATACGGTTTTAAATTAAAGACTGCAGCTGAATTGATAGCCACACTACAGCTACGTTTCAATAAAATATTTGAGATAAGAGCGCTCAAGATTAAAGAAATAGAAAAGGAATAGAAAACCTTCCATAATGATTTTGATGTACACTCACGGAAAATAGTCTTAAGAAGGGAGTGGGGCTACGCGCATCGTGTTGTTTCTTCGACAGCTTTATCCTGCTGCTCTCTAAGAGGGATATAAATGAGACAGACGATGCGCGCGGTGTTAAAACTTTCGAAGACTATTTCCCGTGAGTGTACCTATTATTTATGATATAAATATGACGATAAATACATACGTACCATTGCTTTTATCTGGTAGACGTAGTTTTCTAGCTCATTCTTAGCCGTGATGGAATTTCTCACCTTATCATCATCAGTTTTATATTTTTCCGCATCTGAAATCATTTGTTCTATTTGACGTTTTGTTAAACGACCTTTATCGTTAGTAATTGAGATTTGATTTTCTCTTCCCGAAACGGTTTCTTTGGCTGTCACGTTTAATATTCCATTGGCATCGATATCGAAAGTGACCTCAATCTATAGAGATGAAGGAATATGAGGGTTATTAGGTATATTTTTCTCCGTGGATATAAATTATTCTGTAGTACCTGAGGAACACCGCGAGGAGCTGGTGGAATTCCTATCAAGTCGAATTTTCCTAGAAGGTTATTGTCTTTGGTCATTGCTCTTTCTCCTTCAAATACTTGAATTAAGACGCTGGGTTGATTGTCCGAATAAGTAGAGAATGTCTGAAGAATAGAATATACATACATATATACAAATCAACCTTCATATGCATAAAAATTAATAAAAATGCATAAGACGTAAGACTAAAAATAATAATGCGTAAGACTAAGAATATGCAATCTGCAAAAGCTTTTATACATTTGATGTGTTTAGATCAACGGTTTCAACTGGTTTTTAAAACACACGTTGCATTTTTGGCACATTTTGCAACATTAATCAGTTTATTGCTTTAACATTTAATTGTGCACTACCAAGCATTACAAAGATTCAGCACCTACTCATATTTTCGTCTATCCTATCGACTCCCCATCCTTTATTGTATTGTCCCAATTAAATTGATAGTAAAGACAACTTTATTCTGGTTCCGTGCTATTTGCTTTATCAATGTTGTAGGCAATGGCTAGTAATCGACATTTCTTAGCTCTCTAGTTGTAATTTTTCTGGTACAGCTATAGCCATTGCTTATACAAGATGAGGCCAATTTCAGAAGCGAAAAAAAACCATCTGCACATTGCTTTAACAACGTATGCTAAAAGTTTCGTTTTTAAGGTAATTGTCACAGAACCAATAAGTCCTACGACTATGTTTGACTTATTGGTCTTTTTGTATTGATGTAATTCTCTTTACACATTAAGAGGCAAACGTTTCTAAGCTTTGTGCTTAAACAAAAACATAATTTGTTTACATTTATTTCAAAACGGTTTCGTTACTTATTAGAAAAGTATACAGGGTCATTCACTGAACCAGTTCGTTAGAACTTTTTTGTGGTCTTGAAATTCAACATTTTTGAAAACTTGTAATTATAACTGATATCATCTAAACTCATCAGCAAAATTATTTACGTCATTGTACCACTTCCGGTGTACCGGAAGTTGACGTCAACTTTGTTAATTTAAATAGCATGGTATATTTTTTATGAGTTTTTTGTATCGGGCATACAATTCTGCATCAAAATTTACTAAGACACCCTATGTCAAAAATCAGCCCTTTTTTGAGTTATTCAATTTTTTCAAATATAGGGCCAATTGCAAAGTTATGTTCAAAATTCTGTATTTCTGAAGGCATTGCAGCTAAAGACCTCATATTTGGTATGTTATTAGCCGAAATAGCATACATCAAATGTACGTCCTAAAGTTTATCATAATTTATACAGGGTGGTTCAAAATTAACGTTCATTTTAACCAAGTTCACATCGATGAAAGTCACTTTCTTTAAATGGAACACCCTATATATTATTGCATTTTTGAATACATTTAATAATTCTCTATCTTTCCTTATTAAACATATTAGCTTGTATTTTTTTACGGTTTCCGAGTTAAAAGTACTTTTCGGGTGAAAGTCCGAAAAATATGCTTTTTAATGCGTTTAAAATCTTAGTAATCCTTGAATGTCAAAATAATTGATATTGCATTTGTACTATAAATACACCTAGGTTATATCTGTCAATTACAAGTTTTCAGAAATGTTGAATTTCAAGAACATCAAAAATTTCTAACGAACCAGTTCCGTGAATGACCCTGTATAAATATAGTTCGAATATACAACAATTCATGTTATTGAGACTTTCCTTTATACATATACGAATATGAGTTTTTTCAAAGTTATAATTTTGTCCTTTTTTATGTCATTTTGTGTCGAATTAACCCCTATTGTGTCCTATTAAGGAAGTTATAGTGATTTCGATTTAGGTGGCGGCGCTGGGGATATGCCAGAACCGGATTTAATATCGCTACAACTTCGTTAATATGGAAGTCTAAAATTTTCCATTGCGGTACAAAACGACAAGAAATAAGCATAAAATGATAACGTATACGAAATTTGGAAATGTCGAGGTGGTGGGTTTGGGGACCGTCATCAATATTTATAGGATGAATTTTCTAAGTTGTTTTTTTTTCTTCAGATTTGATATTTGTCTCATATCAGTTTTGCTACACGGAAGATGCTCAAACATTTTTTTTTAATTGAGCACCCTATGTGATGCCTACATATTACGTTTGGACTCATTTTTTTAAATTTTTAAAATGTATAACTGTCATATATTTAATCAATCTTAAATCTAAGGATCGTCATCAAATATACATATATTCATAACTAAAGCTATAAATATCGTGCTGAGAAACAGCAAAAATGCCTTATATATAATTTTATAATGTAACAACTAATTGTTTAATGCAATGCGAAACAATTTATTCATGGTAGAGAAATAACTTTATAATAAATCTAAACACAGCTAAAAAAGTTAACCTTATAAATTTTGTGTACCTATACCATTTTGTGCAATGTGTAGTTGATATCTTTTAATTAGAATTTCATTTACATGAAATTGTTTTCGTACATTGTCTAAGATTAAAAAAGAAAGATTAAATACGAACACAGAAAGGTATGCATTTACAGTTGGTACTTTTCATTTAAATAATTGTGGATATTTACAACGTAATGGTGCCAAATGATGTATGCAGAAATTTTCAAGGGAACGATTTCTATTTCATTCCACAGAAAAGTCAGATACTTATCTGTCACCATTTAGAATCTTACTAAAACACAGAGTGACCCAACCTTAAATAAAATTTATAGAACCAAATAATTTTTATATTGTATCTGAAGAGTTTGTCGTTTTAAATGAATTGAATTTCGTTATATTTATGTGGATTTTCGAATGACCCGTAGTATGTAGCGTTTCTTTTGAAATATACTACAATTGTAAGCGATGCCACCATCCGTTCAAAGGATATTATAAAAAAATGACTGCGTGTTTGTCAATTATTTATTGGAAAAATCGTAAATGTGAAATATGATTTGCAAATAATAATTTTTGTAGTGGTATTATACTTTCCTAAGTTTTACATTTATTTTTGTGTATTCAAGATTTTTTGTTTGTTCTTTTGAATAAGGCAAAATCATGTCTTGACCCCTCTAGGCGCCCCAGTATCGAACATGCACAACATACAAATTCAAGTAGATCCAGTTCAAAACTGATACCGTACTAAATGAATATTATTGAAATATGTATTTACTGAAATGAGTTTGATTTTTGTAAATGTGGTTTTGTTCAAAGTCTTTTAGTTTTAACTAGAAACAAACTCTTGTTGTCCATATACAAAACGTAAAAATATTGAAATCAATGCAATTGTTTTGAGAGAAAGAATATATTTTTCTGTTAAATAAACTATCAATGGCATTATCAAGTGTTTCACTAATGGAAATTGTGACAGCATTCTCCAAATAACCCATCCTCTTTCACTCATGGTCTTTTTTACGGGTAGTGTTTTCGTTCTAATCTGACTCATGTTTTTTTTCTGCTTCGTTCGTTCTAATACACCGTTTAGCTTTCTGATATATATTTTCTTCAACCAATGTTGAAGTAGAAGTTAAATGTTTTGCAAGTTTATTAACAAAATGTGTCCTAAACAAAAAAATCTTTTCGAATAATTACATAGGGTGTCTAAACAGTCGACTAAAAATTTAAATATTTGTTTAATAGAAATTTCTTGCATCTATAAACAATCACCTTCTATGTATTACCAATTCCAAACGAACTATTGTATTCTGTTAGTCTCTCTTGACTTGATTTTTTTAGTCAGATAACATATCTCTGAAGCACTGTTATTAACTTGTTTTAGACGTGAATGAATGAAGTATAGAATGTAGGATATCTTGTAAAACAAGACCTGTATCAAAGAAATCAACTTAAAAGCATAAAGTATTGGAGCAGTTCAAAAAGAAACAAGTTCCATTATGGGAATAACAAATGAATATCCATCACTTGAGGGACAATTCCCTAAGAATTGGGATTGTTGTAAATATATTTTTTAGAATACATTTACTATTACAATAATGCAATTTTTTCCCAAACGCCAATTACACTTCGGTGTCAAAAACACATTTACTATTAACGGGAGATACTACAACAAACAAATCATTTTGGGTTTCAAAACAATATATTATTTTTATGCATATTTTAATGCTAAGGAAACAATTTTAATATGTGTTTTGACAAAGTATATAATTTCAGAAGTACGTACACAAGGTACTAATATGGATATGGATGATGGAAAAGGTGGATATTCAATGTAGTCCTAGGTATAACAAAAAATATTGTAGATATTTCATCAAATTATGGGACACAAAAAACATATTCAACAATTGCATGGAAAAGTGGAAAAATGATTGAAGAAATGGGATACTGCGTTTTGTAGCTGATCTGGGATGATGGTGGGAAATTGAAGATTCTACTTAAGTGTCTTGGTAAAAATAGATGCTACCAAAAGGAATTTTAAATTCGTTGGTTAATCTACTAATTTCAGTTACAAATCAGATAGTTTACTGATCCTAAAGAAGCAATGAATACTATTTTTGGTTTATGACCTTGTTAGATTTTTCAGCATGGATTTATTGTCTTCCGTATCAAAACAAGTTAGGTTTGGCGATAAATATGATGAGACTGAGTATGAAACTATAAAAAGGCTGGTTGGAATTTAAAAACCTATACATTTGATCTGCTGTCTATATGTTTAAATGTAATTTATTTATATCACTTAAAGACAGCGACTTTTGCGAACAATCAAGCTATTGCAATATGATTCAACAAATTATGTTTCATCGGGCACATCTATTTTGTAAGGATTACGAAGAAGAGTAAATATCTGAAGAATGGTGTAAGGTAGAGATATAATCGCATATACAAAGGACTTCCCAGTGAAGCAACATACCGATGATCAACTATATTGGTGATCTCTGTAGTCTATCGGCAACCAAAGCACCGGTGATCAAATCACTGGCGGTTAAATCGTCGGCGATCAAATCACTAGCGATGAAATGGCTAGCGATCAAATTATTTGTGATCAATACCAATAATCAATTATCTGAAAATCTTATCTTCAACATCGATTTATGTGCCAGTAAAGTTTATTATTAAGATATTAAATTTTTCGAAAATAATTTACAGTTTATACTTGCCATTTTGTTCAAAAAAGTGAGGTACAGTTTAGTTAGTTTAAAGATATGTACAAATATTTAAAAGGTATGTAAAGCTTGAGAGCTAACTACATACTTACTATTCTTTCATGCTATAAGTTTCAATGACTCTTAAGTTCATATTTGCTTTTGATTGTGACCAGGATTTTGTTTTTTGAGATTGTGTTGTTTCGTTTTTCAAATTAACAATAACTGTATATATCTATGTATGTAGCATTGTTTCGACTATACGATTCCAAATTATATTCTAACAATGCACTAGAAAGAATTAGAGGTAGTGTATAAAATTGGAAATGTCTGTTGCGGTGAAAGAAAGCAAAACGTCGAAAAAGTTTTGTAACCGTGGAACGGAAACGGCAAATCGGGAATCAGAAAGGCCGCCGTTATTACATGTCATCCTCAGCGTAGTCCATCCGGGTTCTCTACTCTCGGCTAACGGATCCGGAGCGCGCGACATGATTTGTCTACAAGTTCCGCACACGTGTTGACGAGCGCGATGCACCGCGATTATCTGAGCGGAGCGGAGCGCAGTTGTTCTTCCTGGCGGCGGCCCCGGCCGTAATTTATATGATGCGGGCCCGTGAGTCCATAATTTCAAGACTGTGGAGTTTCGGTAGAGTTAACACCGACAAATTGAAAACAAAAAATATCGCAATACCGATCGCCGTGCTACAGTCGTTCCTCTTGAATGGATACGCGAGAAGAAATTTATAATGCGATTTACAATGTATGGCTGTTGGTGTTCTGTAGGCATGTACATGCATACATAGGTACGGAATAATTTATATTTACATGCTGAATTTTATTATAGCGGGTAGTGGATTTAATTGTACACATGTAGCTGGTAATTGCGGAAATACAAATTGTAGTTTCCAAGGAACGACAGACTATTTATGAGACTCTTCTCTTTTACTTGCGTCTATTCATTTCATACATAAACTTGAGTAGTTAAAAATGATTACGTTGTTAATAATGAATTTAAAGATGATTGAGAACGACCATTGGAATAACAAATTGAAGTAGAATTAAGGACTGTTAATTATAGATTTCAAAGTAGCCATAATTTCAGTAAGTAAATAGAAGTGGACAGTTACAGCGGCTATAACTTCAAGATTTGCTTGTCACGATGTTTCAATCTTTTGAGATGGACTATTATTAATATTAGTTAAAGAGAAGGCTGCATTGCCATTTGGCAAACTTTTGTCACATATCTGGTACTACAAGCAAACATATTTCAATTTAGAAATAGATAGCATTACGTCTCGTACAGCCAATTGGAATTAAATACTGTAATGGTTGTATTACGCTATACAAGTTTACTCAAGTTAACGTATGTTTATTATTGAGTTAGTTAATAGTCAACAAGTGAACGAAAATAGCCGTTTAAATGGAAATTCAGATGATAGGGGATATATGACCGTTCATACGTTCAAGCAACTAGGAACACAATATACACTACTATGCATGACTAAGATACCACTTACCTTGAAGAACAAGGTAGGCACCATTTAAATAAACTTCATTTTAATAAAGTAATTAATTAATTATAAAACTAAAATGAAATTCTCGTTCAAAGATTGATATATGTTAATATCGTGTGTGACCACGTTTTGCAGTGATAACGCATCTTACTCGTCTGGGGAGACTACTGACTAATTTAGTGATGAATGTTTGCTGAATTCTGTTCCATTCCTCTTCTAGTACAGTGAACAACGCATTCGCGTTGGTTGGATTCCTCTTTTGTTTGGCACTTTCCAGATAGTCACAAACATGTTCAGTGATGTTGAGGTCCGGGCTTTCAGGCGGCCAAACTATAGTTTCCGCAACACCTTGTTCCGCTAACTCATTCAAATATTGTTTTACGATCCGATCACTATGCTTGGGATTGTTGTCTTGTCGAAAAATAAAGTGTTGGTAGGCTGCAGACAGTCGGGATTTAATGGTTTATGTGTCCACCTTCGCACAAACTCTCTTCTTTGAGATCCAAAAATGTGGACTCATCCGTCCATAACACGCGAGACCGATCTTCCAAGGTCCAATTTTTATAAATTTTTGCATATTGTAAATGTTTTTGCTTGTTTCCCTTCCGACACAATGGTTTTTTTTTGCGAGCTATGCGGCCCCTAAGGCTTTACTGATTGAGGTGTCTGCGAACTGTCGATGAATGGACTACAACCCTTCTGGCTTCTCGTAAATTTTTAGCTAACTGCTTTGAAGATTTAGTGCGAATTAGCAGTAAACTAAGGCGCAAATAATTATCTTCTGTTTTCTTGAGCTTTTTAGGTCTTCCAGTGCCTTTTCGATGTTCTACTTATCTCATGTTTGCATACTTGCGTAATATTTTTTGAACGGCAGTTTTCGAACATCCCACTTCTACAGCAATTTCGCGTTGACTGTAGCCTTGTTCTTAAAAAAAAAACAACCGCATGGCGATCGTGAATCGATACCTTCAGCATAATTCTAAAACCTACACAAATCATTTTCAATTCACCATTAAGAAACAAGAAATTCAGTTTAATAAAGACGATATTGTGCATAAAAGTTTGTTATTAAAACATTCCTATACATTCTTAGATGAAGTAGGGGAACTACCTGTGAAAATGGTGATTTTCTTATTTATTAATATATAAGGGTCGATAGTCGCAGTAGTTAGGCTGCTGACTATCGTTGTGGCTGGACAATAGGAGCCGGGTTTCAATTCTCCGGAGAGACGGTGAAATTTTTTTAGAGAGTTGAAATTCGGCTCGGCTTACTATTTGCTGTTGGGGGCAAAGTGATTAACAGCGTGGCATTATAAAAGGCGATATGATGCTGTCACACGGCTATTTGAACACAATTTACACACACAAAAGACACAGACAAGCAATATAACTTACGAGGTCACTGCAACTAAGCACTCACCACACATTAAAAAAAATTGGTATATGTTTGAATTTTACGCAGACTGTGTTCTCTCCAAGAATTCAGTAGCAATATGTTTTCAAATTTTGTGTTTGGCACAATATCTGTAAATCAATATTTAAATATATGACGAATTAGTTTAGACGTCCATCTGCTGAACTTGACGATATGAAGGTATAACTGTGAGTAATAGAAAATAATGTCTACTGTTGCTTCTACTATCGCGGATAAGATTCTATAAGAGTGTATTTCCAAATTAAAATCTTTATAATGTTGACGAAAGCTCAAAGTTCAATGCTAATATTGTTACAGTTCTTGTATGAGCTCTTATAATGTCTTTTGGATGATGACCATATTAAAGTTTAGTCTTCTTCTTAAAGCTTAAATGTCTTTAAAAAGTGTTTGCATCTACAGACTATTTTAATATCTGTTGAATTATTTTACAGTAAAATGTATACTGACGAACGAAAAATAAAAATATTATAGGTAAAAGAGAGATAGTAGAGGCCAATTTCTTCGTTGATAGAAGCACCTTTTTAGTTGACGTTTTAAAAATAATAAAAATAAAAATATATAAATAAAAATATTGTCCAACAAACAATGATTAAAAATAACTTTCAAATTCTACTGTACAAAATGCAAATGTACTATTAACTTCTTTCTCTGCAGGAGTTACATTGAACACATTGATACAAATGGTTTAATAGTCACAAAGTTTTGGTTTTGTCAAGTACACATGGCAGAAGTAGATTAATTTGTTCAATACTTTTTTCAATAATTTCGAACTGTTTATAAACCACCAAATTCTGTAAGGTTAGGTGTTTCAGAAGCTGTTCTAGAATATTATATTTGCAAGAATTTTTCTGCAATATACTTCTATAGTGCCAGTTAATTAAATTACGTTGTTTCCTTGTTTTACCTCCACTCGACAACATAGTCGATTCACAATGAATTACTATGAATGTACTAATAAAATGTAATTTTTCTTTATGTCTGGAGGATGCTCAGTTGCAGTGACTCCGTAAGCTGTATCCCTTGTATGGCTAACATTTCAACTCTGGCGTTGTAGTTTTGTGTGTGTAAATTGTGTTCAAATGCCTTTGTGACAGCATCATATCGTCTTTTATAATACCGCGCTGTTAATCAATTTGCTCCCAACAGCAAATGGTAAGTCGATCCGGATTTCAACCTTCTGAGAAAATATAACCGTCCCTCCAATAATATAAATAATAAATAATCTATGTATATTTAGTATTTATACTTTTTTTTGGAATAATGTATTACAATAATTATCTAATTTTTAGGTTATTTGTACACGTGGATATCATTAAAATAAAAGCTTCTAAAAGCTGCATTCTTTTTTAACAGCGTTGTAACGGGAGACGTCATGTATAAAATTCCTTCTATAATGCTAGTCTGTTAGAACGATAATATTACGGATGCGATACATCATAGGGTTGGATATCAAGTTTTATTCATATTTTTCATTTTATTATAGAACGACTATTTAATCTCAACACGAAAAGCTCGTAAAATGAACATTTTATAAAAGGTATTAACAGTACTATACCACACAATGGAAAGAAAACTTTCAATAGCTTTTCCTCTCTTGTAATACGCTTTTATCAAATACTTTTCTCGAATCTAACATATTGACAACTAAAGCAGACAATTTATTGCAAACCGAATAAAAAGAGGACACACACACACACACACACAAATCGTTAGTTCCATTCAGTTTAACGGGAAGATAGCGCTACTCACCTGCGTGTGTTTGGTTGGTATCGTCGTGTTCCTTCTTATCAGAATGGACATTACTCCTCCAGCCGTCTCGATTCCAAGCGATAGTGGCGTCACGTCTAGGAGCAGGAGGTCGTTAAGAACTTCCGACTGATCTCCTGCTAAGATGGCCGCCTGGACGGCTGCCCCGTAGGCTACCGCTTCGTCCGGATTGATGGATTTATTCAGTTCTTTGCCCTTGAACATGTCCTGAAGGAGGCTCTGTATTTTGGGAATACGAGTCGAACCACCAACCAGCACGATATCATTTATCTGAACGTAAATTATATTTCCTTTTAATCTAAAATTCTCGGTAAGTTTGGTGTTACCTTTGTGTTTAAAATGCCAGTTATGATAGGAAGATTAAATAGAAGAACAGTCGAACATTATATACAGTCAGCGAAATTTCTATAGTTTCGTCTAATTTTGTAGTTCCCCTATAAACATTTAACAATGTTATCTGTTGGGAATTACTTAGAATTATGTTTATGAGCGTAGCGAATTAGCACAGACACTCGTTTGTCAATGCCACAACTACTAGATATGTAGAGGAAGTACCTGCTGTACAAACGTATAAATAGAAGTGAAATGTCTAAAATTCTATAGAGTTAGACGTCCTACGAAATCAGGCATTATCTTCCAGTGAACACGCGCCAAGGGGAGTAATCAAAAACTAACTCGAAGGCAACGTTCATGGATATTTCGGTTAGCCTCTTCTGGTAATGTAACCGCGCAATAAATAAAATGTAATTCAAATTTGCCAGTAACTTACAGACATGTACAACAAATTTTATACGGCTGTAAACGTTTCCGGTGGCTTAAACAGCTTTTAAAACCTACCTTGAAAGAGACACACAAACAGGCATGATTGAAAATTGAATTTCATATGAGATGAGATTATTAATGGAAAAACATCAACGGGTCTGTTGATTTCAAATGTTATTGATATGACTTGCGCAAGAACAGAAATTTTGGTGCCAGTAGTATAATGGTTTGGGCGGCTATTATCCACCACAAGACAATGCAGCTATACACAATTCAAAACAAACAAAGGAGTGGTTTCAACAAAAGCAAATAACTTTATTACAATTTTTAAACGTTATTTTCTTTTGCATTTGTGTTTATTTGATATTCAGAAAACCAGACATTCTGTTCAAAAGTTCATATGACACTATAGAAGCTTCGCTGAGCGTATAATATTGATCATAGTTGAAGACCTAAGTGGATAAAGGTGCTATGTCACATTTTTCTAAAAACAAGCTTGTGTATTTTCTGAACTCCCTTGGTACTAATGTAATCCCTAAATAATCCTAAATACAAATGTAAAGAAATTAGGAGTTGATAATGGCGCTATGTCGCACATCTACGTCAAGCATTTGAGTGGATAAAGGTGTGATGTCACAATTTTGTAACATAACACTTTTATCCACTCAAATGTGTTGTTCCCAAATGGTAGAGATATGTCAATTTAAAGGTTATGTTTTGAAAATTATGCCAGTTCTAATCAAACGAGGTTGCTCGCAAGAGTAAACTTACCACCACGACATATAAAAGGGCATTGGGTAGGAATTAGTCCATTGTTGGAGGCATTATACAGTTAAAGTTGCGATGTGAAGGGCTAATTTCTGGCATTCTGGCAAGCTCAAAACTACGTGGTCCGCTTCTAGTGCTTAATCTATTTTCATTGCATTCATTTGCAGGGTGAATTCCAACAATATAGCGCCTTTTAAAGGCTGCAATGTTTAGAGATAAGGGCTTAGAATATATTTCACAAAATACGGGAAAAGTCATGCCAAAAAAGATAGTAAACAAAAGCGATATACTGTGCAAGGAAAAATGCCGACTTCAAATTTAGTTTAGAAGAAAGGAAATCTATTTTAAGAAAATTTTATAATCTGAATACTAATCCCAAAAATTGTTTATTGTTTAAGAAGAGAAGTATTTGGTTAAAGTCTCTATGTATCACCATCTATTCGAGACCAAATTCAATTTTTCATTTGGGTATCCTAAAAGTTATACGTGCAGTGTATGTGATGCCGGTAGACATATCGCTGAACACAAAGAAAATTATACTTTTGCTTTCGAATCTCAAAGAGCAAACAGACAAAAACCACTTTCTGATAAAAACACGTGTTACCTTGCTATGGATTTACAGCAAACTATACCACTACCCAAGTTATCAACGTTAAGAGCGTTCCATCTACGACAGATGTGGTTTTACAAATTTAGTACAGATTGTATTACTCATGTTGGACAGAAATCACATTTCTTTTCCTGTATCCAGAAATTGATCATTTGATTATCTGGTCCGACTCTTGTGCCGGACAGACTAAAAATGTTGTGATTATTGGTTTCTACGAATATTTGATTTTAAATAACTTTTTTAAAATAGTTGATCATAAGTTTCCTGAAGTAGGTCATATAGCTATCTAGACTCGGATAGGGACTTTGGGAGAATTGAGAAAGTCATTAGGAAGCATCAATCCATTTTTATTCCGGATCACTATCGCGACATAATTAAAGCTGTAAGCACAAGAAACAGTATTCGTCTGAACAGGCAAAATTTTTTCTATAACCTTCAATATCTGCCGCGAAAATTGTACCTATTCAAGAAACAAAACAATACATTAAATGACAAAATTAATCTTCGCGATAATATCAAATGGATTAGAGTGGACGAATTTGATTACTATTACTATAAAAGATGCGAAGTGATTACACACCATTTTTACAAGTTGACTTAAGGAAGAAAGGTTCTAAAAATATTGATAGAACTGAATGTACACCAACAAGGTTAACACAAAAGACAGGCGGCTTGACTATTGGAAAACTCCAAAATTTGAAAGAACAAGTTAAATTTGTTCCCGAGAATTACAGATTGTTTTATGAAAGGGTTATAGAAGAAAATATGGCAAACCCAGAAAAGAAGAAAAAAAACTTGTTAATTTTTTACAATTTTTTGCGACATCAACCTCTTAGATGCCTTTATCTAAATGAGAGAAACTCGTTTGAATTTTTGTTTATTGTTTTAATTTTTAACGGTAATAATAAAACGATAAACTCTTTTATTCATCCAACACTATCCTCAGATTAAATCCAGTTGGTGGATAAAGGTAATATATAGGGTAATTCCGGGTGAGATGGTGAGCTGGGTGAGACGGCGAATTGGTTTAAATCGGATATTTGAAGCCATCTATTCACCATCTCCCCCGGAATTAATTTTAGTCACCATTTCCCCCGGAATTACCCTACATAAAATCTAACTTTTTGTGACTTGTTTTACAAGGCAAAAGTTGCTGATATAATAGTAGTTTTTGTATATTTAATTAATAGACTTACAAAATTGTAATTAATTAAAAGAAGTTTCAAACAAAAACGGTTTATTGCATTTTTTTCGAAACTTTGCGACATGACACTTTTATCCACTTAGGTCTTCAGTTATTTTTTTAAATATTAATACTTAAGTAATATTGATTCTGTAAACCCTTACCATAGCTTTAGATAGTTTGGCATCTTTCACTGCTTTCTCTACAGGCTCCAGTGTTCGTCTAAAGATATCCGAATTCAATTCTTCAAATTTGGCTCGCGTCATAGTAGCGTACATGTCAATTCCCTCACATAGGGAGTCTATTTCGATGTTCGCCTGCGAAGCTACAGAAAGAGTCCTCTTGGCTCGCTCGCACGCAGTTTGCAAACGACGCAAAGCACGCTTGTTATTCATCACATCGATTTTGTTTTTCCTGTAAAATTCCTCGGCGAAATACTGCACCATTCTGTTGTCTATGTCCTCGCCTCCCAAGTGGGTATCTCCGGAAGTCGACTTCACCTCGAAAATTCCACCTGCGATCAACAATACGGACACATCAAACGTGCCACCTCCCATATCAAAAATTAGTACGTGCCTCTCATTATCGCCCTACAAAGAGAAATAGCGTATGAAATTTCATACAAGCTGCATTCTTAGTAGTATAAAATGTCTTTACTTTGACTTGTGTCGTCTTATGAATAGATGGCATGCAGAAATGCATAAAGTACGATAAGTATGACCTAACTACCTAGATATATGCGCTGTTAAAGTTCTCACAAACTCCGTTCCAGAGAAAGAATGTTCGCGTTGTTTACTAGTTTAATATCTGTTAGAATATAAAACTAAATATGTAGTAAGTAGTAATAAAAATAAAAATTCGCAAAGACATTAGCAGAAGGTCTTCAAGTTTTTAAGTGGTAGTTTGTAAACTGTGTATACAGGTGCATAAACAATAAATTGGGACTGGATTGATAACAAGCATCCCATAGACGCTACGATTAATGTAAATGTTTTTTTCTTTTGTGTGTGTATCGTCTGGAAGGTGAAAAAGAATTCTTATAAAACATTAAATTGATTAGAATCAAAATAAGTGGTCTGCAATCATGTTTCCCATCTAGTTAGTACAAGATGTTTTGCGAAATTTTATTTTAAAAGCGATAGAAACTTGTAGTACATTGTAGCCGCATACGAAATTCTATGCAACACGATTACACAACAAACGTTCGTTTTAATACCACTAGTCCCATCATGACAAATATCCAGCTACCCTGATATCGTTTTTCCATTTCTGTAATAGTTTCATGGAATATTTCTCCCTGTTCATCACTCATGTTTCCTAACTTAGCAGGAAAAAATGAACCTTGAACGACATAGGGCATCCTAAATTTTTATAGTTTTCTAGAAAATTAGCTGGTGGATGTCTTGGTAGTTTTCCAGAAAATGTTTGCAAACATTTCTTAAAGAAATCTATGCTACCAGCCCTAAATCATTCACGGTACATTTAAAACTTGTATTTTTGAATAGCTACCTAATTTGTAGACCATTTACTACTGGGTAGCAATAGTAGTAATCGTACATAAAAAAAATTTGCGGCAAATTTGTCTAACATCATTTTTCCAAAGAATTTCAATGAAATTGTTAGAAAAGGAACAGTGTAGGAAAATCCTGCAAACTCCCCATACGTACGAAGCTTAGCAAAGAACTTGTTCTAAAAGTATTTATACGCAAGTGGAATTTGACAACACGACCTTGGTGCTAATTATAAGGGTGTTCAAGAACATGAGCGTCCACCTAGCTTTCTATGGATGCATTTATAACTTAATCAAGAGCATAGCAATCTACACCTTAGTGAATCACGAAATTGTAGTTGTACTGCCGTACAGCGCTGCCCTTAGCGGAAAGGAGAGGATAGGTACTCTCCCTTTCTTTGTGGTACCTAGTGGTAGATGGTCTACTGCAGGACCTTTATGAAACAAGCTACACTGCTGTTGGCTATGCTGACAAGATACTATAACTATTGGAAAATTTGTTTGTTCAGACATGGTACGTAGGAAAGGAGGTGAATCCTTCCTTGTATCGTTTGTACGAAGACTGCCTTCATATAATGTTAATGATCTATATCTATTTCGTATAAATTAACGCTGGCTGATCTCATAGGAGAAATATAGTAGATAAACCCATTGGAGTTTTCTGAACTTGTCGAAGAATGTTTCCGACTTATACTGAGTGTGCCTTATTGGATATACACTGTGTCCAAGATAAGAATGAACTGCATGGGGATCTCGGGAACGGTAAGAGATACAAACTTGCTTAAATTGGCGAAAAGTTGGCTATTTTTGTGAAAGTAGTAGAAGTATAAGCATTGGATACACAGCCTTAATCAACATATTTTGTATTATTGCGTACTAACTATGGAGACGAGTAGAATAGAAGAGAACCTTTGGCTTCAGCAAACTTTTTAAAGTTGTTATAAAAAGGGAGGCAGCGGTGGAGGTTGCCAGGCAGAGATAGAACATTTCACAGTACTCATTTTGGAGCATCTTAAGATACTGCGACAGTTCGCGATGGAAAACACATCAACCCAGTTTCCTGTGCAGTCTAGTATAAAAGGAAACCGGGAAGTCGCCTAGAAATAAATGTTTTGAATACACCTTTTATAAGGAATCAGTTTGTATGATAACTCGGGAGACTATGAATCAGAAGATAAATGCAATCTTGTATTGAAAAACGAAAAAGACGGTTCGTTTCAATGTGCGGTGAAAAACGATGTAACAATGGAATACATATCAATTCGCGGCTTGGAAAGTTTACGATGAAGAGAGCGAAAGAGAGTGAGAGCGAAGGAGATGAAGACCTAAACATAAATATCCGTCCCCCGAAGTATATTGTAAAATATTGGCATGGAGCTGAAAAACAAACCCAGGACGTTTACTAGATCAGAGAGAGATCGAAAGACAATCGGATTTTTTAAATAGTGATATACAGCAAGCAATAAAGAATCATCCTAAAGTTAGGAACTGGCAGTGAGAACTGCGTCGGAATTGTCAAAGCTATCAGGCACGCAACGTGTAGATAGTAGTAAAGTGCTAAAAAAGTAATAAATTTACTGGAATTATATTTGTATTTTAAAGTAGTATTTATGTTAAAAAGATAAAAACTAAAAACGTTAACGCAAAGAAATGTATTGTTAAATTACATTTTCTGTATACCCTACAATACCCTGTATCGTTATCTGTTTCAATTATAATTGCGAAATATATATGTCTATGTATATATACATATTACCTTTTTGTCCAGTCCATAAGCAATAGCAGCAGCCGTAGGCTCGTTTATAATCCTTTGAACGTCCAGACCGGCTATAGTACCCGCATCTTTTTTGTCGCCTGTCTTTGTGAGTCGTTAAAATAGGCGGGCACGGTGATAACAGCTCTGGTTACGGGACAGCCGAGGTACGTTTCCGCTATTTCCCTCATCTTACTCAGTACCATTGACGAGATTTCTTCCGGGTAAAAGGATTTCATTTCACCTTTGTACTGGACTATGATCTTCGGCTTGCCATTCTCGTTGATAACCTGGAACGGCCATAACTTTGTATCCTGTTGCACTGTTTGGTCGGTGAATTTTCGGCCTATTAATCTTTTTGGCATCTGTGGCAAAATAGATCTTCAAATTATTTAACGTGCGTAGAATTAGAAATTACGCGTGAAATCTCGATAATAGATTTGTAATATTAATAAATTATGAAAACTATTAGCATTAGTTATATACTAGAAAATATTTATAATATAAGGCAAAAGCAAATAAAGGTTATAGTTTGAAGTATATATGTCGTAACCACTTAGCGTAATATAGCACTTCATGAAAAGTCTGGACATTTCACGAAAAGCAGTCAGATACTATAACAGCTGCTGCTGCGTTACTAATTACTCAATATGTCCAAGATATCTAGGCATTTCATGAAGTGCATTTTACTAGTTTGCACTTAGTGTATTCACATCTAATTACACCATTCGTCCAGTTTAAATCTGCATTTGTTGAAATGACAGGCGTTATTTATGCCGATGGTGAAATACTTTACATTTGAACTTGTCGCTAGGAGCATGTTTTGTTCGCTCATTGTCGACTGTGCTCTTGTTTGGGACACAATACTTTTTGTAAAAGTTAAGTATACCAAAAATGCACTTGGTGCCTTGGTCAAGGAAAAAAACCGAATTTTATAGAAAATTAGATGAATACTATATGGCAAAACTACAGAAGAAACCTTATTCCGAAGAAAAGGTGAGAAGCATTATTGAAGAAATAAAAATAGCAAAGGATAAAAAGTAAGTACACTAGTAATCTAGTTTTGAGTTTCTCTATGTATTCTCTATTCGGCGGCGATGGTTTTTCTGGGCTCGCACTAGGATAAGAAGATAACTGGATACAAAAATAAAATAAAATATGTTGAAATTATATCAATTTCTAAAATTCGAGTTCTTAGAATTGATCCATTTCTTGACATTTCTTGTAAACGGTTGGCTATCAGCGTCTATTTTTTAACAGAAATTCAAAAGATTGGCGTGAATATCACTGACTTTCAACCTACGATGTTGTGGCTATTGGAAACAAAACACATTTAATTCGTAAAAGTGAAGATGTGGGGAAAATAGAGTAGGTACATTGTTTCTTACGAAGATCTTTATGACAGAATATATGATATTCATGTTGCTAAAACGGGGCATGGTGGGCGCAGTAAAATGGAGGAACAGGCTTTAGCTGCTAAATTTCAAATTTCCTGACCGGCACTTGAAATATTTTTGACCTGTTGTAAGGCTTGCAATGAGAAAAAAGTTATGTAAAAAGATTTTCGTGAAACCAATATTATTAACAGATTTTCCCGAGCGAGATCAGGTTGACCTAATAGACTTGTTCGCTTCCAGATAATAACTACAAATGGATATTAAACTACCAGGACCATTCTACAAAGTTTGTTTTTTACGACCCCAAACGTGCGGAGGAAGCAAAATTCTTCAGAGTGACAATGGACGACAATTTGTAAATCACATAATTAACGAATTACGTAATATGTGGCCAGAGTCGATCATTTTTAATAGACGTCAAGGCACCCTCAGAGTCAAGGCAGCGTAGAAAGATCCAATCAGTACATAGAATATACTTCGCGCTTGGATGGCGGATACATGGTCAATAGGTCTTAACTTTGTTCAATGGAAAAAAAATTGCTCACATCACAGAACAATCGTTTTTTTTTTTGGTTTTGACCCGAAACTTGGACTTGGATCGACCCAAATACCATTGTCATTGGCAAATACCATACAAACTGAAAAGGATTTTGACAATTTATTTAATGAAAATGAACATAACGGACAACTTTCTTGCATATCTATAGAACCTGTACCGGTAAACACTGAAAATACTATTAGAGCACAAACTTTATCTATTTTCACAGAAGCTGCACCACTAGTTGAGACAGAACAAGATCCTACTAGTCTTAATGCAATAGTAAATATTGTTACGTTGACAGATACAGTAACAGATATAATTACCGATAAGTGTACTCTAGCTGTTAAAAAAAATACTTATGTGTTGCATATGTTTCTGTAACATGAAAAATGCAGAATTCCGGTGTGAAGTGTGTCAAAGCGACTTTTGTGGAGCTTGTTGGCCGTCTTCTATTTCTGCTGACAATGTTTTACGCGGTCTATGCAAGCAGGAGCAAGTAATTCAAGACTCAAGAGCTGATTCTCGAAAGAAAATGAAAACCGTAGCTGAAAAATAGTAAATCTAGATTTCTGAATCTGTATGTAGGTGATTGTGTTTTGCTTGGAGTACCTAAAGTCGACCACGGCCCAGGGGATCCTCAAAATATTGTATGTATAATAATTGAGTAAAAAAATGGGGTAAACCAGCTAGCAGATAGTTTGGTCGGGAAACCATAATGAAAGCTGGCTCACAATTTCTGAAGAAAGACGAAGATAACAGTAAGCATTTATTAGCAAGGGAAGCTATGAAACAGTGTACTGGAGGACAGCGGTTTTCACAATGTAAGTGCAAAGGTTCTGGCAGCCAACGTTCTACAAATAGATGTGTTTGTAAGAAGATGAAGCTTTTGTGTAACGGTTGGTGTCAACAGCTTGCCTCCCTTGTGTCAACAAATAATTCGTGATATATGTATTCCTGTTGTTTAAAAAATATATTTCCCAAATAAAAGGGCAATTTCAACGTTCGTTTTATTAAAGTTTTTATTTCACCATCGGCATAAATAGCGCCTGTCATTTCAACAAATGCGGATTTAAACTGGATGAATAGTGTAATCATTTTGTTGGATTACAGAACACAGCTGTTGTTATACTATTGCTTTTACTTATCAGGATTCAAAAAAAGCCGCTTGTTATTTGAAGTTATAATCGAGAGTCAAAAAATAATTTTCAATGAGACTTTAAAGCAACTGTTATGTGAATATGTCTTCGTTGTACCAGTCTTCGTAGAAACCAGAACGACATAAATGTCTTTTGGTAACAAAGTTTATAATTTTTTTGAAAAAGAAATGTTCTTTTGAAATAAAGCGGATGGAAAACTGTCATATTTAAATTAATTTAACTCACTCCTAGTTATAGGTCTTCCTTCAATAATTATTATCATTGACTGCGGAGATAGTAGTAGATAGTATTTTACATTTAGTCTTGGTCAGAATATATTTGCCCCACATTTCAATCAACAAAATATTATGCAATAAAACTGAATTTTTCTGTTTTTCTTTTTCGTATTTTAGGTGGTACTGTAGATACATTATATTCCTACACACTAATGAGCAGGTAACGAATAATACAATAGAAAATATTAATTAATATAAAAGTTGTATTAGTTTAATACTAGTTTATTGTGCAAGATTCAGACACAGTCCTCGGTAGTATAGTGGTCAGTATCCCCGCCTGTCACGCGGGAGACCGGGGTTCGATTCCCCGCCGGGGAGGCTAAATTTTTGCTAACTTCTAAATTACACTACTTGTTTTTTTTCTAACTAATGATAAATTAGTATAAATTATTTAATTCACATCAGTTATAAATGAGCTAGTTTTTAACTAACTTTCAAAAGTGAACAATACAAAAAATGGTTATTACCGTAGATTGTATTTGCAGGATTGAGTGCAACTTGGTTTTTAGCTGCATCCCCGATAAGTCGTTCCACTTCGTTAAATGCTACATAACTTGGCGTTGTCCTGTTCCCTTGATCATTAGCTATTATTTCCACAAGACCATTGCGAAAGACACCTACGCAAGAATAGGTAGTTCCCAAGTCTATACCGATTGGTAATTGACGCTGTTTTGCTGTCGCCATCAAGGTATTAACTGAAAACAACGAACAATGTTTTTATACATTCAAATAATGCACAAGTTGTGTTTATGACATTTGGAATTTTGACGATTGAGATGACCAAAATATAGGATGACATTTCGAAAGTCACATACTAGATATTTATACTCGATTGAAGCAGCAAACTTCTGTTCATTTATTAGGAAAACAGAAAAAAAACGTGTTTTGTGCAGTGACTAACACTTTGATTTGAAAGGTTTAGTTCATTTGCTTAGACCGAGTTGGGTGAAGTTTACGGTACATCGGCCCTTTGAAAAGGATTCACGTAGAACAAGAAGGTCACTGTTGAAATAGATACCTATTTTGATGACCTCCCAAAATTCAATTGTTTGGACGGCTTAAAGAACTTCTAGAAACGCTGGGGAAACTGTATTCAGCTTGTAGTTTTAAGATTGTTAAGTACAAAAGTTGAGAGTACTGTATAATTCTATACCATCAGTTGACTTTTCTTGTAATTATGAAAAGTAGTATATGTCGTGTATGTATTGAAATTAACTTCTTACATATACAGGGTGTCACGACTATTACCTCGGTGTGTTGTGTCTAAACGCTAAAAGATATGAGTTTCAAATTTTAGTCAAATATGTGGGACGATAAGGAGGACATTTTAAAATTATTTGTAATAAGTTATTTTGACAAAGCGTGCTCTCAATAAACCGGTAGAGCTATTTGATATTGGCTACATGTCGTTGAACGAAACAATTTATACTTTATATTTTTTCAACCATCAATAACTCTTTTAAGTTAAATGGAACAGCCTGTATTTATCCATCCTATGTGAAAGCATATTAAACCTCCTACCAAAAACTATAAAGATGTCCATATCTAAATTTAACTATTAAAATGTTATTAACGAAATTCTTCAATAACGTACTAAAGCTGATGCTTTTTGTCATCTAAATAGGCCATGCTTTCTAATTATTTGTATGTGTATATTCCTTGTAAGTTGTATTCTAATGATAAATAAAACTGGAAATTATGTTGAAGTAATTTGAATATCCGATTAATACATTATTAAAGAATAAGACAAAGTTGAAATGAATCATTCAAGTAATTGACTATTCGTCGAGTATTTGAATATTATTTGTTTGAATCGAATGAATATTTGACTATTCGAATATCAAAATGTCGAAAGCTCCTCTCTTAGTTTATAATATACATATACAGGATAACAACTTGAACTACGAAAGCCTATTGATAGGAGAGGGTGGTGGGAATGTCAGTGGTTATGTCAAATACTTTACCGAACCATCAAACTTTATCCTAATAGAATGCACAATTAATGAAAAAGTGCAAATTATAAAGTGGTTTTATAATTTGTCATAGTATTTGACATAACCACTAACATTCCTGTCATACAAACAGTTGACAATACTTTCGTATTAGTTTGTTCAAGTTGTTATCCTGTATAATATTTTTTCGCGAAAGCCGACATTTTCATAAAAATCAAATTTTCTCGAAATTGGTAGCAGATAGGTATAGGGAACTATTAAGAAAGTTATCCTAATTTATGATGTAGAATCCAACAATGGTATACAATGTAGGGTGTTCCATTAAAAATAACCCAACTTTGATATGCTGTACTTTTTTTAATCGCGCTGTATACTTGAAAATCATTTTAAAATGTGCTCCTTATCCCACATATTTGACTGAAATTTGAAACTCAGATCTTTCAGCGTTTAGACACAAGAGGCCGAGGGAATAGTTCTGACTCACATGTATAATAAACGAAATAATTTTAACTTGTATGAAATTACGAATAGCATACATCTAACATAATTTTCATCACTTAATCTAAAAAGGACGAAATTATTCATAGTGAACGGAACAGTTTGCAACAATCAGGTAACTTACTAAATTGATGTTGACGAACTAGTTTACTCGAGTAAGGGACTTCGCCAATTCTCGCGGCACTTAATTATCCGGTCATTGAAATACCGTGTGCTGATGCACTGCTATCGGCATGGTATTATTACTGGTGTGCGAAGCAATGTGAAGATTAATAAACTTAGTATAGACGAGGATTTCGTGCTGCCGCAATGAAAATTATTATTCCATCATTATGCTTAGTGTTGATTTTATACTACCAGATGAACGTTATTGATTACCTATACTGTACCTATGTATAACACTGTATGTGTACATTGTGCTTAAATGTTTGGGTCAGAAACATCCACAGCGATATTAAGTTTTGATAACAGGTTGCTCCGAAGTGTTAAACAACACAAATGCTTCGAAGAAGTTTTTATCCCACACTTTTCATGAACATTACTAAGCAGTCATATCCGTAGTTTCCAAATTTTTTATCAATCCTTCTTCACATAATTATTTCCAAAATTTCTTGTTAAACTTTTACGTATATACATTATGGTGACACTTTTTAGTGTAAATTCCGGAGAAATATTCCATCTTTTTTAAATTGGTTGTTATACGGGTAGTATCTACATTAGGCATCTGTTCTGTTGTATGCGAGTGAGATGTCGGTATATTCCATGTATTCCAGGAGGAAAGACCACATTAATAATTCTTCTTCTTGAGCAGAATTTTACCGCGTAATAGCCGCAATTACCGCAAATATTGGCAAATTTTGAAAAACGTTCAACAACCATGCATTGCATCCAGTCGTCCCGTTTCTTTGGTTTAGTATATTGTTCTCTACATTCCTGTATTGAATGTGTTGTTTTCATTTTCCTCGTACTTATCATCTATGGAATCATCGTTCAAAATGTCAACGGAGCTATCACATCCACATATACCTACACAAGAACAACCAGAAGCCCATTTTGAACATTTCCTGATTTGTCCATTTTGTTCTAGTAAAGACTCAAATTAGATGAAAGATTTTCTTGTCAGAATGAATACAAATCCGATTCGATGCAGTAAAAAAAGGAAATTTTAGAGATTTAAACATCTATTGATCGAGTTGTTGTAGGGTGACATGTCCATCGAATATTAACTTTACACAATTAATCTCTTTAGGATCTCTGAATTCAAAATTAAAAAAATATATAATGTAGTTATAAAATTAGATTGTACTGGAAAGATCTTGCATGATAAACATATTGTATGTGCGTATCACCTGTGGTACTAAACTAAAATAACCACAACGTAGTAAATATGATTCATTGCAGTAATGCGGCAAATACTGTGGTATTTCGCTTACTGGTTTTAAAATCAAACATTCACACTGCATTGTGAGTAATCCTATTTACCCTATTCGAAATAATTCTCCATAATGTTGCACGTGTACCAAGCTCTACAACTACATACATATTCAAAATTGCTTACAGTGCTAGTACTTACATACTGAGAAATAGGAAATAGAAGCGTGACTGAAGGTAGTAGAATATAATCTAACAATAAAGGTTGCTTCGACACTAATTTGAAAAATTAAGTTTGGAATGACATTTTTTCCTCTTAAAATCCTCTTAAAAGTTGAGGTAAGCTTAAAGGCGTGAGCGCTGGATCCGCTATTTGAGCATGTTTCAAGCAATCTATTTAATCAGTCTTAAACTCGGGCAGACAATATCAGTCATCAAATAGTGTGTGCGCAACTAGTCTTACAGCTAAATACTGTTAATATACAAAGTACATGATATGAACATAAAAAGATTTGGATGTCATTGTTGAGAATACCAAAGGCGACAGTGTGTGAGTGCGCAACATCATGCTGTCATAACAATGGAGAGCATCTGTTGCGTAGCTTGTATAACAAGCGTATACTATAATCTTATAAACAAAATACGAGCAATTGTGATATTAATTTTGTACTGGTGTAGATTTTTTGTTAATTACAACATGTTCAAATTGCTTATACTCTTGCATCTACTTAGCATAACATGTCTAAGATCGATCTGTAGGTTTTTCTGGGTTCTTCTACATCAGTTCTATTTCCAGGCACGTAGAACTTATTAGAATTCTTAGATGCGTCATCTTGTCTAATTAGTATGGTTGACTTGCTTTGTCTTATCTTATTAGGTATTTTCCCTCATTCGATTCACTCGACAGGTTCTCGAAAAATTTGTTTTCGAAAAAATCTATTTTCTGTGTAAGTTTGTGAACGCAAATGTAAAGCTGTATTTTTCCTTTAGTACATAGTACAAGGGTCGTACAACATTCGACCAAGGGGGTCGCAAGGGCGACAGTATGAGTGCAGTTGTTAGGATTAATCAGTTGGATTATTAGCGGCCAATATTTCTACTAGTTCATTACTTAGCTGCTCACTTATTTGTACTTATTTGTATGAAAACTGCGATCGACGTTAGAGCAAAGCTAGTTAACTTAACCCGGCTACATGAAAAATCATGCTGTCATAACAACGGCTAGGATCTGTCTGGTCCGTTTAACATATACACCGAACAACGTGTGCGCAGCTTGCTTAGCAAAAAAATACTAACAGGCCAAATACAATTCCATATTTCGAATAATACTCGAGTTCTTATTTTTGTACGTAGCGTGTAATTTCATTATGTAGTTGCGGATCTTCATGAGCATTGAAAAATCTAAATCGTCCTTTTTAGTGAGCTCATTACCCATCTGTTCACTAACACGCCGTAGAGAACCAATATTTAGCCCAAACTAATTTGAGATAGTATTCACTAATTATTAGTAACGTTTTAAAGACGCGTAAGAGTAAAATTTTTTAATGAATTGCGTCGGAACACAGCAAACTATACTACTAATGTGAAATACCAACAAGGTGTTACATGTTAATGTTGAACTGTAATAGTGTAATAAGTAAGGTTGGCTGATGTGTGGCTAGGCATACATATGTACTGCTGTAAAAATATTTTTGTAAAGCTTTGAAATACTTCTTGTATTTATATGTATCATGCACTAACTAAATATAGTAACCTTCGGAGGTAGATCCATCTGCGTATTACAGGCTTTTCACTGCGAGATCTATGGATATTAAGGTAAAAACTGAGTCTGACATCTAAAACATTTCATTATATTGTTTGATATTGTTACAGATAACTTGCGTTGATCTAAAAAGCGGAGCCATCTAAGAAGACCAGATGACTTAGTCCATAGATGTAAGCAGTGATGATAGCATTTAAGGTGACTTCATTTTTAGACTATTCTATTAGTCCATCTTAGTAAGTGCATTTAAAACGATATCGGCAATTTTAAAGCTAAATTAATACTTTTCTTTAGTTTGAAGAGATAATACACTTAACTAACTTCAAGTAATTTTAATGTACTCGATGCATTTGTTAGTGCAGTAGAGGAATAGAAATTTTGACATACCTAAGTAGCTAAGTTTATGCGAAAATATGTGAAAGTAATAATTTTTCCATTAATTCCAGATTACCGATTTTCGTCGTGGTGAACGACGACAAATCTGGACATGGACCCGGACAAGGACGAATACAAGTTCAAGGTAGGACTTTGATCATTTTGAGTATGCTAATATTTTCGTTTCAACAGCGAACGCACTTAATTAACATTAGGTCATTTTGTATCCATTCAGTATATTTTTAGTAATACAATGCAGACATACATATTCTTAATACTAATCTTTTAATCTTAGATATTTTTCGACTTGTGGGTCAAACAAAACAGAAATTAATAATATTTTATATACCTATATGAGTCTTCGAAAATGCAACGTCCAATCTTGATATTACTTTTATACTTTCAGAATAAATTAGTAGTATTTTTTATTGTGCATTGCATTTTCCAAAAATTTTTTAGCTATAATTAAATTCAGATTTCCACTTCTACTCCTTTCTCGCTGACGTTTGTTAAAATGGCAGAAATCGAAATAAAAATCGACTATTTTGGAAATAGTACATTATAATTTTATACAATTCACATTAAAACTTATTCAAACGCGTTTATACGCTTATTGAAAACCAAAGAAAGGTACAATCACACTAATTTTTTGCTATATATTCTCTTCAATTATGCTTGCGTTTTTCTTTTAATCAAACACCTGTAATTTATAGTTTATTTGAAACGATCGTTTAAACTTTGCTTTAATTTTTAATTTATAAATATTCGTTTCGGTTTTTCAAATAGATAAAGTTTAAAAATGTTTTCTTCTTAATCAAGTTTAATATTGATGATTTAATAAAGTAGGTAATTATCTACGTTTGTTTAAATGATTAAATATTAACACACTAAATATTCAATATGTCTATTTTGCAAAATGTAGCAAGAAGAAATGTAATTGTATTTTGTATAATAATGATTCCAGAAAAACATAGTAGCCAATATATTTTAAATGCTGTAGGTATATTTTTCTTGTCTTAAACATTTTAAAAACATGTTTTTACATTAAATCGAGTTCAAATATATCAGAAAAAACCTTTAACTGCTTTCTAGCAGTGACTCATCGTTACCTTTATTATGTTCTTTCGTGTTAAGATCTATCCAATAACGTTAGTTAGATTCTATGCGTGAAGTGCGAAACATTAACATAATCATAAAGTCAATTCCTATTTATTCAATTAACAAGATTAACTGCTTTTCCGTTTTAATTAATGTTTTACACGTCGCGAATATAAAGTTAGTGCCAAACAGTGATCCCTTTTTTAATAAAACGATAACGCGATTTTTGTTTCATAAAATTTTGTGCTCTTAATTAGTGTTAGTGCTCATTGCTAAGATACTGCAAGAGGTGTTTAAGTTGGTAAGTCAAGTTACCGCCATTTTTTGTGGGTTTTAAATTTTTTAAACCAGTGTTGATATTTTGAATTCGCGACACGTCTGCACATTGGTAAAAATAGTATTAAATTATCATTAATTAATTATAATATAAATTAAATTATAAACTGTTAGCATTTTTGTTAAGAATAACGCATACTATTGGTATGATGCTTTCTTGTTCAAATTTATCATTTATTACTTATTTGTTAATTAATCACTTAAATTTGTTAGAACGGTGAACATACAGACATATTCGTAGAGATAATAATTGGTGTTAATTTTATTAAAAGGATAACTAGATATGATTAACAATCAATTACGGTGCACCTGTCGCATAAACATTTTTTGAAATTTTTACGCTATTTAAACACGTCGAGATTGTCTTTTCCTGGTTCATCCATCGCCATACCAGTTTTTTTGATAAAACTTTTTTGAAAAAAACAGCCGTTACTACAATGATTAACTTTGAAAAAACAGCTGGTCAACTGGTCCGCTAGATCCTAAATCTTTAGAAAAAATTTTAGTTAACAATAAATACATTTTTACAGTATTTAACGGCTTACTAGAGAATCTCTAATTTTTATTTGCAAAAATCTTTAGCATGTTTCACCAGGATCTTTTCAGTAGAATTCAGAGGTTTGTTAGGGAGGTGCTATTTGAAGATTTTTTATTTATTTTATGTGTATATAGCATCTAAGTTTATACGTGCGTATACCTATTAAAAACCAAAGAAAGGTACAATCACAGTGCCCCAATATAATATGTAATTTATGTGTTTACAACTTAAAAAACTAACTTTTTGCTCACTAAACACTTTAACCCACTGAACACCAAACAAGTTTTAACTAAAACACCTAACTTTTTGCTATAAATTCTCTTCAATTATCCTTGCGTTTTTCTTTTTTTAATCAAACACCTGTCATTTATAGATTATTTGAGACGATCTTTGAAACTTCACTTTAATTTTTAATTTACCAATATTCATTTCGGTTTTTCAAATGGATAAAGTTTAAAAATGTTTTTTCTTAAACAAGTTTAACATTCGTGATTTATGTAAGTAGGTAATTATATGCGTTTGTTTAAATAATTAAATATGCACATACTAAATATTCAATATGTCCATTTTGCAAAATGTGGAAAACCTCTTTTAAAATATTCAACGATTCTAGAAAATATTATATATTAATCTATATTGTTTAAAATGCTGTAGGTATATTTTCTTGTCTTAAAAATGTTAAAAACTTATGCTTGTTTACATTAAATCGAGTTCAAATACATCGCAAAAACTCCTTTAAATGTTTTTCAGCACTGACTCATGGTTACCTCTATTATAATCTTTCGTGTTAAGACCTATCCAATAACGTTAGTTAAATTCTAGGCGTGCAGTGTGAAACATTACCATCACCATAAAGTAAAATCCTATTTATTAAATTAACAATTTTAACTGCTTTTTGGTTTTAATTTGTGTTTTACATGATGCGAATATAAAATTAGTGCCAACGGAATTTTTGTTTGATAAAATTTTGTGATCACCCCTTAGCTAGTGCTAGTGCTCATTGCCAACATAACGCAAGAGGTGTTTAAGTTGGTGAGTCAAGTTACCGCCACTTTTTTCATAGTTTCTAATTTTTTTTAATTACTCACCAAAATTTGTTAAATCACTGTTGATATTTTGAATTCGTGACACATCTGCACATTGGTAAAAATAATATTAAATTATAATTAATTATAATATAAATTAAATTATAAACTGTTAGCATTCTTTTTAAGAATGACGCGTACATATATTGGTATGATGCTTTCTCTTTGATCAAATTTATCATTTATTACTTATTTGTTAATTAATCACTTAAATTTGTTAGAACGGTGAACATACAGACATATAATAAAAAGAGATAATAATTGGTATTAATTTTATTAAAAGGATAACTGAATATGATTAACAATCAATTATGGTGCACCTGTCGCATAAACATTTTTTGAAATTTTTACGCTATTTAAACACGTTGAAATCGTATTTTCCTGGTTCATCCATCGCCATACCAGTTTTTTGGTCAAACTTTTTGAAAAAAAAAAAACAGTCTTGTTACTACGATGATTAACTTTGAAAAAGCAGCTTCAACTGGTCCGCTAGATCCTAAATCTTTAGAAAAAATTTTAGTTAATAGTAAATACTTTTTTACAGTATTTAACGGCTTACTAGAGAATCTTTAATTTTTATTTCTGAAAATCTTTAACGTGTTTCATCAGGATCTTTTTAGTAGAATTCAGAGTTTCGTTAGGGAGGTGCTATTTGAAGATTTTTTTTTTATTTTCTGTGTACATAGCATCTAACTGTCGATAATTTTTTGAGCCTTAATAGTTATCGCTAGAATTTTTGATGTTCTACCAAGAATTGAAAAACAAGTACAAATTCTCGAAATTTATTTTCTCTGCTTGTTTCTGTTTTCATCTGTTTACAGTAATAAAAAATCGCTATAACTTGCAAAATATTGTTTGAACTCCGACAGCTATGGATCCAAATTTTGAATTTTATTGAAGTTCTAGATAGAACCTTAAGAGTTAGCAGGACAATTATTCAGGTTCGAATTGCTCCGGTTAATATTTTGAACGTTATTGCGAAGTTTACGCCTAAAAAATTTGGAAAAAATAAATTTTGGAATTTTAGATATTTGTTGGCGGCACCTGAAGAGCGATAACCATTGAGGTTTGGAGGTTTGGTTAGATGAATCGTTAAAAAGTTAAAAGCCATTTTTCGTATTGTATTTTATTTTGTTAACATGCTACCCTATATTTTGGGTTATTGTTTTCTCCATTTGATTCAACGGAAATTTTTAAACGGTTATCAAGATGTTTAAGCCTCTTTGGATGCGATTAGAACTTTTGAAAATGAGATTTTAAGTTCGCATTTTCTTAGGATATAATATTTAAAAATTATGGATGTTTAAAGTTGATTACATGCTATCGTTAACTATGTTAATAATCAAACTACATAGTCGGTTTATAGTAAATTGACTTTTTTTAAGATTACGCAAATCTCCTTAAACCTCATTTTATATTTTCATAAATTAATTAATCAATTGATATTACTTACCAATCAATTAGCTATTATTTATCCCGCATATCCCTAGGGTTGAGCATATTTTGTTCTATCAATTCAAAATACAAGTAGGCAGCAATTCCAGTTGCTCATAGAACATTAACATTATTTTCGATATTTTCAATATATTATACTAGCTTATTTGCAGAGATAAAAGAGTAATAAATCTTTTTCTCTAGTTGCAGCTCATTGGATTCGTTGGATGTGAATGATGCTACTTCGGATGGATTCGGCTAGGACAAAACACGTTCAAGGTAAAGCTCAGCAACATTTGTTACATTCTTCTCATATATTAATGTATCTGTTTTCTTTATTACAGTTCCGCAGCACTTGAACCCAGGTTAGTGGTTAGTTTAATTTTTACTTGCTCTTTTACTTCGTATTTAGCGCCAATTTGAGGAAGGGTATCAAAGTCACTGCTGGCAGTTATCAATAGTCGCAAAAGTAATTTTTCTCGTATTTTTTATATTTACTAAATACTGTTAATATCTACAATCTCGATATCGATGCATCTTCCTTCGCCTTACAGGATTCATCGCTGGATTTCTAAATCTGTAGGTAAATTTAAAATAAAATTTATTAGATAGTTTGTTATATCGTTTGGTATTGTTACAGATCAGTTGTGTTGATGTCTAGCAGCTTTAGGATGCCAGATAACCAGCCCGCGGACAAAGCTAGGATAGTAATATTCAAGGTAACACTTCTTTTGCATTTACTGTAAAACCAGTATTCTAATATTAAACCTTTTTTTGTTACAGATCAACAGATCTTGAATCGAGGTAGGTGCCCCTCTTATTGCATGAATTTTGCTGCGCATTTGATGTTTTTCGCCGTTTCTTGTGTTTCAATTCCTCGTAAATAGTAAGTGCTATTCAATTTTATTATCTTTGTGGTTTCTAAATTAAGCGTTAAGATTGATATATTTCGGTAACTTTGCAAGTTAAATATCACTTCTGTGTTCAATGTTTAACTCGTTACGCACTTAATTAAAATCAAGTTATAATTTGTCAGCAGTCGGCTATACAACGCTTCTAGATACCCATTTATGTTGACTCGTGTTTGCGCTCATAAGTAAACGAAATTACTTGCGGTACGTTTTTCGCGACCGTTTTAGAAATGCATGCAAAGTGCAAGGAACAAAGACTTTTGAAGGATTCCAAAATTAAATTTCTCTGTAAAACATTTAATCACCAACCTCTTTATTTCTGCTACCAATTAGATTCGTTAACTATCTTGCACGTTTTCAGCTAACAATATTCGATTCAAACTTACAAAATTTTAAATGTTTAACATTTTAAGATATTTCACACATCATATCGATAAACATGAATTGCTAAGGCTTTAGTTCAAATCGCCGAATCCAACATATGTAAGTGAACTACATTTTTTGTAAAATCTTATATACAAGGGAATCCACTACTCGCATATTTTTCCATTGTCTTTGAGTGAGTTTATTTGCGTCCGTTATGCAAAAATGTCTGTCTTAATATCTTATTAGTTAACGTATCAATTTTTTAATTAAGTCGAGAACCAGTTATGTTAAATTAGGCAATGATCTTCATCATATGTTGGGACTAAAATATTTTTCAGGATTTTAATTTAGGAACATGTACTATCACATCTTTATTTAATTGTGAATATTCTCATCTTTTTACCGGAATTTTTGTTGGTAATTGTGTATCTTTACTTCTCAGACGACTTTCTTTGTCAAAAAGATCTAATAATTCTTTTAATAACATATTTAATCAATTACAACTATAATATACGATGCGAACGGGTACATTGCGCCGCTTATTACTTTGCTTGTATTGCTTTATATTCTATTGCTAGATCTTAACCGCGTTAGCTTTTAGACAATTTGTTCGAAAAAGTTTTGTGCCTAATCATCTAAACCTAAATGTGAAACAGTGTTTCTCTCGCCTAGTACAGGGATACATACTATATGAAAACGAACGGTTTGAATATGCTATAGCTAAGAATACCAAGGGCGACAATGTGAGTGCAGTTGTGGGCTTAATGACCGACATTACTAGCTATTAGCATTTCTATCGTCCCAGTACATAGCTGCACACTTATATGAATTAAGCTGCCAACCATTAATAAACGCGTTAGCTAACCTCACTCACGGAAAATCATGCTGTCATCAGAACGGAGAGGATCTGTTTGGTGAACTCCATTGCCGGGAAATACACTATATAATTGTATATCTACGCTGTGTTTAAATTCGGATTTCTTCTATTTCCCGATTTCAGGCTACTATGTCCCAATATAGACTTAGGCATAGTGTAGCTAGGTCATCGGCGAGCGCTGGATCCGCTATTTGAGCACGTTTCAAGTTTAATCTATTTAATCAGTCTTAAACTCGGGCAGACAGTATCAGTCATCAAATAGTGTGTGCGAAACTAGTCCTACAGCTAAATACTGTCAATATACAAGAGTACATACAAAGGCGACAGTGTGAGTGCAGTTGTGGGATTTATGATTTGAATTATTAGCTGCCACTATTTCTAGCAGTCACCAATAGCCGCACGCTTATATGTACAAAACTACCATCGTCATTAGTAAACGCGTTGACCAACCCCACTGCACGAAAAATCATGCTGTCACAACAACTTGAGAGCATCTGTTTGGTTCGTCTAACTAACATTTGGGCGGATAACGCTGTCACTGTGACAAGCGTCAACGAACAAAGTGTGCGCAGCTTGCTTAGCAAAAAAATACTAACAGGCCGAATACAATACCATATTTCGAATAATACTCGAGTAGATTATCGCTAATTACTACCTGTTCACATTGTTCTTACTTTTGTACCTAGCGTGTAATTTCATTAAGTAGTTGCGGATTTTCAGCATTGAAAGATCTAAGAGGTCCTTTTTAGTGAGCTTATTACCCATCTGTTTCACTAACACGCCCTAGAGAACGAGTATTTAGTTAGATCCAAACTAATTCTAGATAGTAATATTCACTAATGATTAGTAACGTTTTGAAGACGTAGCGATAGTACAATTTTTAATGAACTGCGTCGGAGCACAGCAAACTATACTATCTACTAATGTGAAATACCAACAAGGTGTACATGTTAATGTTCAACTGTAATAGTCCTATATTCAGACCTTGAAGAATTCTTACTACCTTGCAAGCAGCCCTAATTTTTATCAAAACACCTGTACAGTAGCATTCACGAAATTAAACTGGGTTTAGTGTAATGCATTATTTTCTTAATTATTGTTTAGCTTTACATGGTGCTCCATTCAAAGGTTGGCTGATGTGTGGCTAGGCATTTGTACTCATGTAAAAATATTTTCTAAAACAAGCTCTCTTGTTCCTTGTACAATGTAGCAATTTCATAATCGTTTTAAATAAAATTTATAACTCAAATTTGAGTTACATGCGTTTATTATTTAGTGAAAACAAGTGTCATAGAATGTTAAGTGTAGTGTGATATGTTGAAAGAACAGATAGCGGAGTATTGTAAGTATAATAAGGTATGTAGAACGAAGTTCACCCTGACCATATTGCTCGTCTTAAAAGCGACGATGGTCGGAATGAATCTTTAAAATACATGTACTAACTAAATATAGCAAGCTTCGGAGTAGTTCCATCTGCGTATTACAGGCTTTTCACTACGAGATTTATGGATATTAAGGTAAAAACTAAGTCTGACATCTAATACACTTCATTAAATTGTTTGATATTGTTACAGACAACTTGCGTTGATCTAAAACAGCGGAGCCATCCAAGAAGACCAGGTGATTAGTCCAAAGGAGTAAGCAGTGATGATAGCATTTACGGTGAGTTAATTTTCAGACTATTCTATGAGTCCATCTCAGTAAGTACATTTAAAATGATACAATCAATTTCGAAGATTAATTAATACTGCTTTGAGCTATAACTCAATATATTTTTTTAATGCAGTAGAAGTAGAGGAACCGAAATTTTTGACATATCAATGTAGCTAATTGTAGGTTTATTCGAGAAAATGGGAAAGTAACACTTTTATTTTCGTTCATTGCAGATTACAGATTTCCCTCGTGGTGAACACCGACAAATCTGAACATGCCAGGTCCAAGGATGAATACAAGTTCAAGGTATGCTAGTATTTTTCATATCAAGAGCTAATGCACTTAATTAACATCAAGTCATTTTTATACATTCAATACATTTTTATTAATACAATGCAGACATAGATATTCTTAAAACTAATCTTTTAATCTTAGATATTTTTGCACTTGTAGGTAAAATAAAACGGAAATCAATTATCAACCTGTTTATTCCAGAACATTCTTAATTATGTTTTTGTTGAAAATACTTCCTCAGTGGAAGAAGTTGACATTTAATATGCGTGAAATAATATTAAAACATTTTAATATACATTCCATTTTCGGGCGTCCACTGAAATAATTTTGTGAGTAGTGTGTTCGCTTTTTTCGCCAATAGTGTGTCGTTAACGGCAACGGTCCCAAAACAGAGCCTCGCGGAATACTAATACAAGCCAGAAAAATGCCTCGAATGCCATATCTATGAAGTTTATCTAAAAGAATCTGGTGATTTACACAGTTAAATGCCTTTGTAGAGTTACTGAATATGCCAAGTGACACAAGCGGCGATGCAATATAAATTATTTAATTATAATTAATACAGACATCAAGGGCACTGTCAACGCTTTTCGACTCGCGAAATCCATGTTGAAAAATATGCAAAATGTATAGAATATTACTAAGAAGTTTGAGCAACCTACTTGTAGTCACATATTGAATGTCAATTTCTTCCAAAGAAAAAGTGTTTGTAAGGCAATCATAACTCGCGTTCTGGAATGCATTGATTCTTAATTCATTTCTGTTTTATTTGACCTACAAGTGGACAAATATCTACGATTAAAAGATAAGTACTTGCAGGACATAATGTAGATATATTAACTTAATACTAATTACATATAGCCATATTTTATGGATTTTACGAAGTTTAAACACAATTGAAATGTTGTGTAAAAGTTTACCAGAAAAAGGGGAATGTAGTATTTTTTCTCTATTATTCCAGATTAGCGAGTCTCCGTGGTGGTAAACGTCGTCATTGCGGACATGGACATGGCAGGTATGAATACAAGTTCAAGGTAAAACTAAGATAGACTTTTTACAAAGCTTTCATATACTGATGACTGAAGATGATCTTACGTTTTTTCGCGATTATTCTCGTTTTAGGTGAATTGTTTTTCAATAGATGACTCAAATTTGAGATATCTTCTATAGTAAATGTATGGTTGTGTGGTTTATTGTGTTGAAAGTGACAGTTTATTAAATCAATCAAAAGCTATAAAGAAGGTACGTATTCAATTCATTTCTCTCTTCTAGGAATAGAAATGAAACAATCTGCAATTGTGTAAGTTAGAAGGATATCTGCAATATGACATCATTATTTAAATTGACGGCTCAATTTTGTTGTCCTTTAATAGTCATATTCGGTGTGGTTTTGTAAACAGGATACGTTTTAATGTTGCTCTTTGAGGTTTAAAAATCTGATATGTTTGTACAACAACTTTTTGGTGACTACTCAAATTTGAGTTGTCTCGTATTGTTGTATCCCAGCTATCAGTGTGACAATGTTAAAGCAGATGATTCCATTTTGAGTCATCTGTTGGAGTTGTATCTGTAACAGTACTGATGTGATCTTGTTCGAATTAACATTTCTCTCACAAACTAAAATTTTTCAGTGACGGCTCTAATTTGAGCTGTCTCATGTTGATTACATTGGAGTTGTTAATGTAATAATATAAACGTAATGCAGACGACTTAAATTTAAGTTGTCGCGTTATTTCACTCATGATTATCTTAAAATGATCAAAAATTACAATGATTTACATTCTGTTGTGGAAATTAAAATGATAAAGTAAATGATGATATCTCGCACGACTCGTAGGAATTGGGGGGTCGGGAGGGGAGGGGAGAGGGAATATTGTTGCTTGTTGTTTATATAGTATCGATTCGTTGTAGTATTAAGTTACAAAAATTTATAATCTCTGAAATGTTCTATATTCGTAAGGCGATTCCAATTTGAGTTGCCTTACTACTCATGTCTATTTAATGCTAATCATGGTGTACTTAACAAAATGATAACATATCTATAAAACTAATTAAGTTTATTAAATTAGACAAAAAGCAAATAAGGTACGTAGCGATGTCTTTTTCTTGGACAAATTTAATACCAAAATTTCACATTTTAGTAGTGACCTGATGTTATGTCAACACGATAGTTCCTGGGCAGTTCCATGTTGGAGCGATTCAGAGGAGTCACTTGCTCTGGTTAGCTATTGCGCCAGCTACACTCCTTAAAAAATAAATAAGACAATTCAAATTTGCATTAAAAAATTTGAAAAACTACGACGGTGTTTTAAAATACGAAACTTTTTATTTTAACAAAACAGCTCGAATTAGAGTTGTAGAAACATACGTATATATCAACAAGATTTATTTCATTTAAATCAATCGAAAGCATATACAAGGTATGTTTTCTATTTATTTTTTTTACTAACGCTAACACAAACCAGACAAGACAGTGAAGTTCACTGCAATTTGTAAACACGCCAGTGATTTAGTCTGCCAGTCCTAAGCCTGAATAAAGTGTGAAGGAAAATTGCAGACATGTTGTACACTATTATTGGCATTAGGGTGGACGATGAGGCTTGTTTGTTTTATGTGTCTATTGAATGTGTTATTTTCTAAATCAGTTTATAAACTTTTTAATTTTTTTTAAATTGTTTTTGACGGTTTTATTATGTTTACGAAATAAAGTATTTTGACATTTGTTTTTGTTTTTATTTTTGAATACAAGTTTGGCTCAGTGATGTGTATCGATGTGAGCCGTAACACTGTTTTGCTGTATTATTGCTTTGTTATATTAGGTTTATTTGGGTGATCTCATTATCGGTATTTTAATGCGACTTAGTAAATTAAAATTGTTTTGCTTCGTTGTGGATTGGTAAACTATCAACTATTAAGTATAAGTATTGCTATTTAAGTTGTTTAAAAAATGTGTCTGTGGTCTGCTTTTTGTGGCTATCCATCCCTTTGGATGGTTGGAGGCAACTGGCAGATTAGCGTCAGGTACTCGGGACATGGCCGTTCATTTTGTTGGCCGTATTGTTTTGAGAAAGGTGGAGTGTGTGGAGAAAAAAAATACTATGATTTTGAGTTGTTTTATTTCAATTTTGGATTCAATTTGAATTTCTCCCAAATAGATCGATGATCATTTTTATTGACTTTATAATGGAACGAGTTGCCGCCATCATTATTCACACTCGCTTAAGGTGTTCATGGATTGCTAAAGTAGTAGGCTTCTACTTCCATTGGTGTTAGACCGCGTATGCCATTTCGAATTTTGTACGTTTCGTTTGAAAGCAAAGATCTTTCAGTTACCCCCACAAATAAAACTAAACTAAAGTCAAGTCGGGTGACCTCGTTAGACAATAATATACATTTTTCCTTTCTATCCATCGGTGTGGATGTATTTCATCCAAGTATCACCGAACATTAATTGTAAAATGTGATGAGCAATTGAAGGAACATATTTTGCTTGATTTAAAGGGACACATTTTCCTCTAGAACAGGTACTCATTATGAATGAACTTCAAAAACAGATTCGGAGTTAGTGGTTGGTAAAAGAAATAGGGTCCAACGAAGGTATCCTCTAATATGCTACAACAAATATTCACACTCCAGCGTCCCGAGTATTGCATTTTCCGCTTCCAGTGGGGATTTTCGGCAGATCAGTAATGAAAGTTACCCGAATTTACTTTACCATTGGTGTAAAAAGTGATCTCGTCTGTTGAAAGAATTTGCAATAAAAATTGAGGTTTTTTTGTTGATCATCTATAAAACCCAAGCTCTTTCCTCACCATTCGCATTCGTAAAAAGTTTTTCGAATGCTTAAAATCAAGATCAATCGAAAACAAAATAATTTGATATTTCTTCTTAATACTGTTATTCGAGACATGTTTTCCAAAGTCAACTTATCTCTGAAGTTATTATTGCCTGCCTGCGTTCTTGTCTTTAACACTTTTTACTTTTTTTGCCATTGGAGCATTCAATCACATCATCACATTAAATACCATTTATTCGGTAATATTTGGACAACTATTTCATTGCCTTTCTCATCTTGTTTGTTAACTATATCATTCTTATTCTTCTTAATTTTGTTTATAGCTCATCCTGTGATTTCCATAAAATAATAGACACAGCGATGAAATGTGGAAATTGAAATTAATTTCCAGTAGTTCCTCTTCACCACTTTTACTATCAATATTAACCAAAACCATATGGTCGGTCACACGAAGAAGGTACCTATTAATGTAACTACTCAGGTGGAAATATGCTTCGTCACTTAAGAGGATTCTTTTGCAAATTTTTTTCTTAATTGCAGTGTACTTTACGAAATGTTTTTCTTTTCATTGCACAAAGTTTGTCATCTACCTTTGGAGAAATGGTAAACACTGATTTATTACTGAATTATCTTTTGATTTTGCCATTTTCCAGGAAGTCTGTGAAGATTTCTTCTTTGTCTGTTAAGTCATCAACACGTCATCAAACACTAAAGTTGAACGTACTGCATCCATGTCTTTACAAAGTACAGAAGATGTTCAAACTCATTTTGATATAATTCATTACGGCTACAAATTTTGTAAAGAAAATATTCAAATCCCAGAACTCATTTCGTTGGGAGTTAGAACTTCTCTGAGTGTCATATAATCTACGTGATACACTGTAGAGATTTTTGTTTCACAAGTGCTTGTAGATTTTGGAGTAATTGTCCAAGCAGCATTTGAAAATATTCTAACGAAAATTTTTCACCTCGTTCACAAGGTTATTAAAATATTACTTAATGCAGGTTATGTTGCTCTGAGTTGTATTGGTTTTCCGATAAGTAGTTCTTCTGCTGTTGGCATATCGAACTTAGGCAATGAAATGAATGATCACATCGCAATTGTTTGACAAAATCATCATAGTTTAAAACATAGTTTTTACACTTATAATTGTGAACGGAAGTAAGAGTTACTTGCCAATTGTGCGACGTTTTACACAGTTCCCTATTTTATATGAATGATAGAAGTAATTCTTTTATTCACAGATAATTTTTTTAATGATTTTTGTATGCATTTAATTTTAATTCGAAGAACTTTCGGAACTTATGAACGTATTCAAAATGAAGGGGGTTCAAATGTCGTTTAAGTGTATTAGGAGATCTATTGCCAACACTTTTGAGCAAATGGCACATTGAGGCCTTTCTTATTGATGTACTTCATTGTTGGTGAATCCAAGATTCAAGATTGGGTCATATTTTCTTGATTTGACAGGTCGGTAGTCGCACCAGTAAACACGAGGGCAGTGCGTATGGTAGGTGAAGCTTGCTTCCATACCAAGAGCTGCAGTGATAGTCTTCACAAGCACTACAGCCGAGCTAACTTGATTTGTTTAGTTTAACAGTTATAAGTACTCCTTTACTTGTCCTAAACAATCTATAAAATCTTTACGTGCTGCCAAAGACTTTCAAATATATTTGGGTTTTATCAAACAACATCGATTATCAACATACATTATAAATTGGTTTTCTTGTTTTTCTGTAGAAATGTTCAAACGATTTTTGTGCTAGATCATTCATCAACAACAAATTTTCCAATATTGTACTATTATAAAGATGTATCTTTCGGGTATTGCCGTGGTTGTTGTAACAAACTTGACGTTTCGCTGATCATACTGTCAGCTTCTTGAGAAGTTTTCTAAAGACTGATGTTGATGTCTTCTGCTCCTCGTTATATACCCAGTCCCTGTTCCGCTCCAGTGATGCGTATCCGTTCCAGCCCGCTGAACCGTATCCGTTATCGTTCTCTGATCCGTGTCCGATGCTTCTCCTCGATTCGTGTTAGATGATCTCGGATGCGTCCTCGTTGGTCCTTGCTGCTTCGGGTTCTCCAGCGCTAACTTCCATACCTTACTCAATCTGTATCCGTCTTCTCGGTTGAAGTTGTTCGGATTCTTCATTATTTCCAGGGATTCTCTCACTATCCGTGGGTAGTAGTGGTTGTTTTTGGCTAGTATCTTCACGTCATTGTAATCGATTACGTGACTGTTTCCGGTGTGGTAGTGTTCAGCTACTGCAGATTTTTCAGTATTTACCTGTTCGACATCTCTGCGATTCTCTTTCACTCTGCACTGTATACTGCGCCCGGTTTGTCCAATATACGATTTCCCGCACTGGCATTGAAGTTCGTAGATGCCTTTAGCTTGTAGTCTCGGTATGGAGTCTTTGTTGGATGGAAGCAGTCCTTTTATTTTCTTGACTGTGCTGAACCTGACGTTGACGTTCTTCTTCTCCAAGGTTTTCTTCAGCCTGTCCGTGACTCCAGCAATATATGGCAGGTGTGCGTATCCTGCTGGCTTTAGTTCTGAGTCATCCTTCTGTTTCTTTTTGGCTCCGGCTAATCTCCGAATCTCCTGTGGTTTGTAGCCGTTCTTCTGGAGTACATCTTTCACATGTTGAATTTCCTCGATTTTGTTGGTAGCATCACTAATCATTTCCGCTCTATGTAGTAGTGTAGTGACCAGGGATCTTTTCTGTTGTGGATGATGATGTGAGGTTGCGTGTAGATATCGGTCCGTATGCGTCTTCTTGCGGTATACTCCATGTCCCAATTTTCCACTGTTGTTGCGTTTGACCAATACATCCAGAAAAGGTAAGCAGCCATTCTCTTCTAACTCTATTGTAATGTTGATGTTGGCATGTTGTCTGTTGATGTGTTCCTTGAATGCGTGTAGATTGTCCATACCGTGAGGCCATAACACGAATGTGTCGTCCACGTAGCGGTACCAGCATTTCGGTTTCTTGTCACTAGAGCTGATGGCTTGTTCTTCAAAGGTTTCCATAAAAATATTAGCGATGACTGGTGAGAGTGGTGATCCCATGGCTGCGCCGTCTTTCTGCTCGTAGAAATCTCCATTCCATAGAAAATAGGTGGTGTTTAAACATAGTCTTGCGAGGTCAATAATATCCTCTTGTAGTCCTTGTGGTATAAACCGTTGTCTGATGAGTTCTAGGGTTTCTTCCACTGGCACGTTGGTAAAGAGCGATTCCACGTCGAAACTCACTAGTATGTCTTCACTGGTTACTTCATGTTCATGTAGAATCACCCCAAATGTTCAGAGTTCTTTATAAAACTGCTTGTCGATCTCACGTACTGTTGTAGTTGTTTGGCAACATATCTGGCTAGTTCGTAAGTCGGGGATCCACAAGTGGTCACAATCGGTCGTAGAGGACCAACGAGGACGCATCCGAGATCATCTAACACGAATCGAGGAGAAGCATCGGACACGGATCAGAGAACGATAACGGATACGGTTCAGCGGGCTGGAACGGATACGCATCACTGGAGCGGAACAGGGACTGGGTATATAACGAGGAGCAGAAGACATCAACATCAGTCTTTAGAGAACTTTTGAAGAAGCTGACAGTATGATCAGCGAAACGTCAAGTTTGTTACAACAACCACGGCAATACCCGAAAGATACATCTTTATGGAACAGTGGCCGTGAAAGCCTACATTCGATTATTGTACTATTAATTATTGCTACTGTTTATCTTCAGTGAGCTGTAATTGCATTTTCTAGTCTTAGATTATAAGTTGTTCACTAATATATCTACTAAATATCGTCTCTTTACTTATTAAAAACATCCACTGTTTTAGACTGGATAAAAATAAAAACAAAAAATAAAACAGAAGTTCGTTATAATTAACTATTCTGAAGGCTCCATATACGTGTGTAGTATCCGTTCTATACAAAAGTAATTCAGGCCATGCATCGTTTTTCTCTTGGTTGTGATCTAAGCTTTTTGCCAATATCATGGGTAGCTGCGGGACCAGGGAGAAAGGGAGGGAATGGGGCACAGGGTGAGCAAGAATAAAATAAATGAGCCGACATCAATCAAGCTCCGCGTCGTGACGTCAGTGACGTGCCGAGAAATGGCACTTTAAGCTCGCACTGTCGCACCGGGAAGTAAAGGACTACCATCACCGGCAGCACCCTCTATCGAAAATATAAAATTTTTCTCTTTAATATTTCTAATTTGTTATCTACGACGACCACCTCTGCAATCATTTATCTTTTTTTTCAACGATGGAAAAAGTTGGAAGAGGAAAACGGAAGCAAAGACAAAAAAAGAATTTCGCAAATTTCTTATGTACATTAGCGAGTAAAAGTATCCGAATATAATTTAATATATGATATATGACATTCGTTTAGAACGGAGGATATTTATGCATAAGTAAATAAATATTTTCGATGAATCTAGACGTGTAATTGTAAGTGAATTTTAAGTAGATAGAAAGATTATTGAGTAATTATAGGTACGTAGTGTCCAGTACTGTTTCTCAGCCTTGTTGGTAAACAATATTTCTTCCAATAACTACTACCAAACACATCACATTTACAATTGTGGTCAATTGCTCGCATAACATTTACATTTGAATCTAGTAGAAACAACTGTTCAGATAGCTATCTTAACCATTATTAAATCTATTTACTAGCAATAGATTTTGAAATGTTTTGGTATTTGACATGAAATATCTTCTCAAAGTAGAAAAATAAATGCACCCTATTTTATTTCATATTCTCTATTTTTAAGCTGTTTTTCAATTTTTTTCCAGAAATTATAACTTGATATTAATTTGTCTTCAGTTTTTATCTCGAGAGTCTGTGTTTTATTAATTATTAGTACGTAGCGGTAACGGAAAATTCCATCAAAACAAGAAAGACGACGACAGCGAAGAAGAATTCGGACGAGGAAAGAAAGTTAAAACGAAAAGGGGCGTAAGGAGGTGTAACCGTGGGGATGGCGGTAATGGTGGCAAAACAAAACAACCGTTTACAATGTAGTAACGATTATTTAATCGTTGGGAATTGCGGAAACGGCAACTGGGGAAATCTATTATGTGTATTGACGGCGAAGTATTTAAGAAGATTCTCCATCTTTCTCTTACGATTTTTCCTATTGTTGTCCACGAGGGTTGTGCGTGTTGGAATGAGAGGAGAAGTTTGGGTTCGCTCAAATTAATTCAAAAACTGTAAACTTCACTAAGCGGCATTCCAAACGACGTCTTTGTTCGTAAATAGGGATATAATTTAATTTCTTTACATTTTCAACGTAATTCCATTCATCTTATATTACTTAATGTATGCCATATAAAAGAAATAGAAAACTAGATTTTTTAAGGTGTGGAAGTGTATGTTGTAGTTATGCGTTACATTTTCACGGTAGTTTCTTTTCCCTGTACAAAACGCTTAATGCTTGACAAAACGTTTATCATCAAATGTAATTTTTTCAATCTGCTAAATATTGGCGTGTTTCCTAGGTGCATATATATGTGTTATGTAAATTTATAATGTTGCATGCCAAAGGTATGTATGCTACTGGCAATGAGATAAGTCACAATTCGAGGGCTAGTGGAACCGTTTATGAATTGTGTTAATAAGTAAATCATTAATAACCATAAATCGTTTACTTTTTGTTATAAATATTGTGGTGAATTTGTTTTCCCTTTTAGTCATGACAGTATTCTCAATACAATTGCGGTGATTATACTTTAATAAATAATGAAATAAAGTGGATTGGAAGACTTTTCAACGAAGTAGGTTCTTAGTGCTCTTTCTGATAAATTGAACACTGTTATTAATAAGCATATATTATACGATTGAAATTTATGTTCGGTTTGCGTATTACAATGTTTTCTTTTTGTCACGACGTCACTTAAACTCGTCACTTGACTCTGATTTAATACATTTTTAATCTTACGTGAATTTAAAGAGATCTATATCCAATATTTATGCTATGTGTTACGGTGGGCCACTGGCGGTCAATGGTTTAAGAATTTATAACAGTATAGATGATTATATAGACCACAACACACTCTTTTATAAACTAAAAAACTAGATAAAAAGAAAAGATATATGATGTGTCTACTATTTTTATTAAAGTACCAGCTCTTTGACATACTCTTCATTATTATTGTATCTCTAAAAGAAGGATATTTTTCACAAATATAGCAAGAAATCTTAAATTGTTTTCTATATTAAAAGAGTAACCTGCTAATCAATTAACAACGTGCAGGTCCATCTTAAACAAACCGATGCGTTTGCTAAAGATTTTCAGAAAATTATTACTTTTATATCTGCAAGATTTTTAATAATGAAATTATTCCTGAGTAGTATTGTTTCTTTTCTGATAGATAGACGATAGAAAATTGACTTAATTATAGTGTTGTAGTAGTAGTTGAGTCTACTGGACAAGCTAACACTATTCTAATTTATAAACTTAAAAATCATGCCTTTCATAGTAACTTATTTCGATGAATTCAGTCGTATACACAGAACAGGTCACAAGTAGTACCTCTGAGTGGCTTTAGATCTGAATTTATACATGATACCCCAGACGTACCGTGGGAATCCCGTTTTGGACCTCTTTTCTTTCTACTTTATAAGTATATGGTTATCAGATTTGCTAACAATAAACAGTTATTTACTAACTCAAAAACAACCACTAAAAAAGATAATCAAAGTAATGTTGTTTATAAATTAAACTGCAAGACTGTAACAAATGCAATATCGGTAAAAATAAACAATATTTAAGGACACGACTTTATAATGACCATATACTGCTTCACATAACATAACCGTTAAAATTGCTTTATCTAAGCACTCTAAAAATAGTATACTTAATTGTTATTTTGAAAATACAAAGATTAAAAGAAAGAAATCAAGTACATAACAGATTTTATGAAATGCTTGACAATTTGAGACTCATTTGATTCACGCCTAAATTTTATTAAATTAAGCTCTTGACTAGGTTTTTTTCCTAGTCCGTGAACGGAATTGTTAGATCTTGAACAAAAAAATACATTTATCATATATACGGATAATTCAAGACAACAAACTTAATCTCGTATTTCTTTGTTTTTAGCTATTCTGGTTGATAGACATGGCTATATGTTTTAATATTGTTTAACACCGACAAAATGCCAATTTTTTCCGTTCCAGAAGTTTTTTTAACAAAAAGATCATTATTTATGTTATGGAATAAGTTGATTATTAATTACTTTCTGTTTTATTGACCTGCAAGTAGAAAGATATTTGGGATTAAAAGAACACAGGTCATATTACACTGCGTTGCCATAGGGAATTGCATGGTAAAAATTCGACCCTGTGCTAACTTTTGTTCTTATGAAAATATTTAAACCATTTTTACAACAAAGCTGGAAGATTCTTTAGACTATCGGATAGATTACAATTCAATATTGTAAACTATCGAAAAAGTTCTGAAAACATTTTTTGTGAAAGCGTTTTCTTGCCACTATCAGCAGGCTTTATTTACAAAAAATAAATAACGAAACCTCCTCGCGGCTTTGACTAAATTAGCTTTTGGAAGACAGAACATGTAAACATTTATTTATATAAAAAACAGACAAACGTAGAAATCATTAAAGCAGAAATAATTCAACAAATTAACATTGATTAATTATCAAAGGAATTGTTCAAAGTGTTTTCCTTCGACTGCTAGACAATGTCCCAAGTGATCTTGAAAATTTTTTCTAGTGTTTTGTAAAGTTCGCATTGTAATGGAATTACAAACTTTAGTCATTGTTGCCCTTAGTTCCTCCACCCTTTCTGGTTGACCTCTTCTGGCGTCGTAAACTTGTGTTCCGAGTCGAGTGGTGTTAGGTCAGGACTTCAAGCAGGCCATATTGGCCAATCCAACTATCAGGAAATGTTTCGTTTAAAAGCTCTCTAGCGATGGCAGCAGAATGGGCTGGTGCTTCATCCTGTTGCAATATTATCGCTCCATTGCATCTCAAAGATCTATGTATGTATGCTGGTAAAATTTCCGTCAATAAAAAATGGCCCTATTGAGTGATTCCCTAAAAGTCCAACCGACACAACTTTATCACGATATTGCGTATGTATTTCGTGTGGTCTGTAGGGATTTTCTGTCTGTTTTGTTTGTTAACTTTGCCATTTAATGTGAACGAACTTAAACAATATTTCGATTTTCATAAATTTCTTTCATTCAAAATTCACAGAATTCCATTCTTGGAAAACAATCAGAGTTCCTTCACATTTTTAATTTTGTACGATTTGAACTTTTCCATTTTCAAGGCTTTAAAGCAACTGCTTCTTGAAGCATGAAATTCTTCTGCCAGAGAAGTAAGTGTGGTGATATCTTCTTCTTCAACCGCCATATAGATATTTGTTCTTAAATGTTCTATAACAACACACGAGTTGCTTTTCCGTTTTTTGTGCTCATGATTTAAGCAACCCGTAGCACGAAAAACATTGTAATATTTGAGTATTATAATTTTACTCGAAATAGGACGATAGGGATATGCAGCAGCAAAATTCTGACTGTTTTCTCTACTGGACATACCTTTAATAAATGCTGTTACAAGTTCAACACGTTCTTTAGCTGCAAAAACAGACCCAATTTTTTACAATAACCGAGTATTTGACAAAACTTGTAAATAAAATGACATTTGTAAATTTTTGATCTGTCAAATTATGTTCATTACCTTCAAGTTTGAGGAGTAAAATTAGTCTGCTCATTGGTGATTTATTACTAAAAGAAAAATTAGTACCAAATCTGCATCGCATCATAAGTTAACAGGGAGAATAACTTTTTACCATGCAATTTCCTATGGCAACAGTTAAAAAAAACGTACTGTATATATGTACATAGATATTGATTAATGATATTTATAATACATTTTTCGTTTGTAAGTTCTTACTATATCCTGACGATCTTAAGATTGTTAAAAAGATTGAGATCATGAATGATTTTCAACAGATGTAGTGCGAACTGAATAATGCGGCAACATATCCAAATAAAAGTCATTTATTTTTAAATTAGGATAATTGTGCTTGTAAAATTTAGGTTTTATCTGTCGACTTAGTAAGCGATTTCGTAGCATCAACTGTCTAAAGCCAATGTTTAGCTATCTTGAGATCAGTGGTTTGATGTATGACTCGATCATATAGCATTCTTCTTTTAATATTTATGATAACCGAGTTGAGTCATAGGTGAAGAAATGCTTAACATTTATAGATTATAAATTTAGCAAAAACAATTGGATTTGGAAGTAGTACCATGTTATAATTCAATATCTTTGCCAAATAGATGAACTGTTAATGAAGTTATCATCCTCTATAAGGTTTTGCATTATAAGTAGCATAGTAGTCTAATACTTTGTCCGTCTTTCAGTGTACCACGACCGGATACTAGACATTCAACTTATTGTTAGTTTTTAAACACTAATTGTTACTGTTACAACACCGTTCCGCTTTTCATTGTAACACACACATAATGATTTGTACTATTTCCTACTGTCCAAGGACTAAAGCTTGCGAGTGTACCCTAGTTATCATCTTTGTTTTAGTTTTATCGTACCTGGAAAGCAACAATGTTCTGACGGTTTATCCAACTTGTTTTCATATTTATATTTCTTGTTATTTGCGTTTAGAGTTCCTTTTTTATTTATTCACGTTAATGCGCATACTTTAACAATTAACATATTAAAAGATATGTTTTATCATTATGCATTATGACATCATTTTTTCTACCTAGGTTTTTATATAAACTTTTGCACGACGTTTGCGATCTGGCTATAATTCGATTACCGAGTACTGTATATAACATTAACGGATGTATTCAATATTTTTGGAGCATATTTATTCACGCACTTCGTTTCATTTTAATGCGTATATTCTTTATTTTAAATATAAAGAACATTTAATTCAGTTATCCGCTTCCTTTTTTTCTCATTCTCCTTCTTTCTCCTACTCCACAGAAATAAACGCTGTCCGGTGGTTCGAGTTTTCCTCAAAGTTACAACTGGCGCTCTCCAAATTTTGATGATTTTATTCCAGGGAGCAGTAAAGAATGTTGTTTATTTTATCAATAAACTATGCAAATGTCAAACTCTCCCTCGTCTTGTTGTATTATTTATGTATTTGCAATTTAATGGCGTGTTTGTGTAGCAGATTTTGAATTTCATCGTTCATATTCCGAACGGCTTCTATTTATTTTCGTATTCGTACATGCATGCATACATATTGCTCTGCAGACGCTTTTACTAGCAATTTATCGGAGTTATAGCTTCGTTTTGTTTTCCTTGATTTACATACATTCACATCGGTAAACATCGAGGATCACAAGTAGTATGATATTCAAAACGTATAATTTTTAAAATAGTAGTGGATTGCGCTTGTTTGAAATCTTTAATATATAACAAACTAAGTTAGCTTTATTGAGAAAACGTAATTTTTAAAGACAAAATATTGTTCTGATATATCTTGAACGGATATCTATTTAGCATCACAAGCAATATAATGGTCGTATAGAAAATTTAAAAAAGTTTAAGATGATCTAGTGATATAGCACCATATAATCCTGCTTACTGATAATTAGGAGATCCTGCAGCATAGAGATTATTTTCTAGTACATAGTAAAACAAAACACAAAGATTATAATCAATTGAAAGTGTTGTGATGGGCAACACAGAAGTCTGTGGATTGTATGCATCTTTTATCAAAACCTAATTATTATTTAGGTGCCTGGGCGTATTGTAAAGTTGGCTCAAGATTCTTTATCATTTTGCAGTTCTGCTAAAGACACTTTAATTCATCTATGTTGGTGTTTGGATTATATTGTCAAATAATCATCATACTACACTATTAGTAAGAGTCCAATCTGCAGGATTTTCTGAGTTTCCATCTGACCTGCACCGCATCGAAAAGAAGAATATTGACAGCAAAGGCATATGCTAATAATAAACAATAGAGCGTCAAAGAAGCTTGTAATAACAAGATGCTGAAATCAGATTTCCGTTTCAACATTGCCAAGTTGGTGGTAGACAGTATAAAGAAATCGGATGCTTAAACTTATTTTAAATTGAATTTATTGATCAACCACTCATTATTAAATTAAGCTTAAATTACTAATTTTTTGTTTATTTAATAAGCTTGACTTATTGAACTTATAAAAATTTCGCGGTATCCAATTACTATTATTCTCAATATTTTAGTTTAGTCTTAACTGTAATGTATAATTTGTCCAATATAACTGTATATCTAAGGGTATAACAATATTCAGTGCGGTTCTAAAGTATGTTCCTCCTCTGCTAACTTAGGATCAGTTTAATAGAGAGGTTCCAGTTTTGTGTCATTGATGTGAAATATTATATACTACATTTCTGAAGTAAAATTTCTATTTAGTTTCAAAGATTGGCGACAGGGAGCGATATAGTATCAAAATTTTAAAGGGAATGGGAGGTCGAGTGATACCTCATTTTAAACAGCTCACTGAGCACCTATGGTATCAGACAAAAATTTCATAAAAATTTATTCGCTCATACGAGCATAGTAATAGAACAAAATTTTATTTCATTATTCATTTGTGTTTGCAGTTACCTGCTCAATATCAATTTAAAAGTCTTAGGTAGCTATGAATTGTAAAATCTGTACTACCTTATGAATGTTAAAATCTAAGCACCATAATCAGTAATCTTATTCTAGGTGCGTAGTTGTATTAAATACATCTCCTCAGTAATTTGCTGTTTTACTTCATCCACATTTCGAGGTTTTGTATGGTAAAGTCTACTTTAGACTTGTGTCCATAAGAAATAATCAAGAGGAGATAAATTGGGAGACCTGGGCACCTATTTTCTCCGCGTCTACTAATCAATCTAAAGGGAAGAATGTCATTCATATTCTGAAAACGAAGATTGCCGTACCTCTTTCGTTTGCTAAAATGTTCAGTTTTCTACGTCCTTTCCAAACATATATCACATGATACGGGTAGTCATTAGAAAATTATGCTTTGCGTACGTAGGGGCTCCTTCGCTCCTTCTTGGTTCCCAAGATAAGCCATGTTAGAGTTTTCATGTTGAATAATATCTTCATCGGTTTCTACATCAGAGACATCCTAATAATAATGTATTTGTCAGAGCTTTCAACAAAGTGTGCGAGACTTGGTATCTTCTCAGTGATAACATAACATCTCAACGAGCTACTAGACAAGACTTACAAGAAGTAGAAAATATTCCGGGTTTAATAGCAGATGTAACGACATGTTTACGAAAAATTAATTTTCATTTACATGTTCCACAAACAATAATAATAAACATATTCTATAAACAAGGCTTACATACATACCATGTACAGAGAATACAGAACCTTCAACCGGAAAATTATTTTGAATGTATGAAATTTTGACAGTGGATAAGTAATAAGTCTCGTATAGTAGCGTATGTACATACTCTTCTAAGATGAAGCAATATTCATATGGACGATGGTTATTTCATTGGCCCTTCCATTTTGGAGATTCTTATAGGAAACAATTTCTTAAATTTTTTTACCCTTATTTGGTCGCCTATATATTTCCCTTTATGCTGCTACTATTAGCTATATTTGGTGTAATGATATATTTACTTTTGATATCGATATAGAAAATTTTATTTGATGAACATTGCAAATATTAGCGTCTTCCTATTTGTTAAGTATATATTATGTATGATGTTGTAACTTATTATACACAGATGTAAATAATACAAGACATTCTTGATTTTTATTTATTTAAGTGTTCTTCCATTCTTCTATTAAAAAATCTTTTCTCATTATTTTTGAAGGTTCGGACAAAAAACAAAGTGAAGAATAAGCTTCTTTTCTTGTTTTAAATTAAGGTGGCGTTTCAGTAAAGTAGGGGGCGCTGTTCGACAATAATTATTAGAAACGTAGTATTCGGAAAAACTAGACATTAAAAATGTATTTTCGCGTTGTTACATTGAAGATATTATCTTTGTTGTAAATCTAAATATCTTTTTTTAAATTAAATATTCTTTGATTGCGAGAAAAATGAGAAAAAATATAAAATTTTGATAATATTACCTTTAGAATATGTAGAAAAATATACTGATACGATCTGTATTGAAATAATTTCAAAATATGCAGTATTTTTTTCAGGAAGTAAGTTTAGGGGCTGAGTATCAACAACAGCCCCATATCTGTCCAAACAGTTTGCCAGTTTTATATTAGATGTCACTAGCATTAGATAAGTATTATATAACTATGTATAGGCAATCAGTTTAACACCAAAATTGACTGCTTTGATATTCAGAAAAACCTTAAATTAAATGTTTTATTAAAAAATGTAAATGAAGAAGAAAAATTTTAGAGTCGTACATACGACTCGTTTCTTTTTCCGTAACTGTGAAAGATAGTCATAGAACATCATACTTCTTTATAACATAACTTATACAGGATTATCGTTATATATTGCTTTCAAAATAGTGCGCATCACGATTATTGGATTTAGTCAGTTTAGTATCACAAGAATTGCAAAACTTGATTGTATGCACAAATATACTTTTTTATAGAAAGGTCTTACTAAATTATTTTTATTCAAGTAATAAATTGATTTCAATACTTTCGAGACATATTCTTACAACTACACATGCATGTACATGCAAGTAAATACATATTGATGAATCATTACTTGGTGTGGGTGTAGAGAAAGAAAGACAAATAAAAACCAAATATCTCTCTTGTTTTTTATTGATAAATAATACAGATAACAATTCATTCCACAATAAAATTTACTGTCCTTTATTATATTTACATTTAGTACTTCACATACATACACTGTGATGGTTATAACGGAAATTTTAATAATAATCTATATAACATGTAGTCATATCCATTATAGAATATACTTCATAAGTGTAACTTGTGTGGAGAAAGGTTTCCTATCTAATCCTAGTAATCTACTACAGCTGCGTGTGTGCAGCTTTCACTACATAAGCTGCTAAATCCTCTCAGGCAAAAAACACTCAAGGAAAAATTGCGTCAATTTTGGAACCATTAAGTTTCTACAAAGTTGTTCATCCCTATATATTTCTTCTATAAAAAGTGGTTGGGTTTCATCAATGAAAACCACAAAGTAGTACAGCTTCCTTTTCCCGATATTTAGTTGACCTTGAATCTATAATATTTTTCAATAAGTGATTATTATTACATGTAATTTGCGACTGTTGAGACGTGATATCGCGATCTTCCAAATGAGTATTTACCTGAAAATAATAATTATGGTTCCTCTTCAAGGACGGCTTACCACTAGAACTAGGTACAATTATATACAGAAGCAAATATACAAAAATATTCTCCCTTATTCACTAAAATAACTATATACAACGAAAAAATAATCCAAAACTAACGAAGACGATGAAAAACAGTATTACTTTATTACATCAAGCTAGTCGCTAAACAATTAGTGCAGAACTAAAAGATTCTACCTGTAACAAACAACGCATGTACGCACAAATATGTTTTGTAAATAGAATATTAGGGTGTTATTGCCTTAGGCTATCGCATTTATACCGAAAACATTGTATTGAAATATACCTGCTCAATACATTCAATTCTAAACTACTTGATATGCAACCTATAAAACTCGTTCCAAGGACACCTTTCTTCTATATAACGTTATATTTTATTTTTCCCAGAAGTTTATATTTATATTATAATATATTTTGTATTACAACCAATATTCTAATCTTCACTTTTCCTCTGTTATTTCAGCCAAAATGTTACGCATGTTGAAATATTTCATGACTTTTTACTTTTCTAGAGATTCGTAAGCTTTGCGCCATCAAATTTTGAATATATTCGATAAAAATGCAACATTTGCTCATCAAGTTCAAATTATTGAAATAGAGGGCCAAGTACGCCACCTTAATTTGAGAAAAATTACTAACATAATAATTTTATTGAGTGAGATTTTACATGTTCATTGTGTAAAAGTAAAATATTATTGAAGATTACATTGTATACATAACGATTACAAATTTTACGATTAACATTTAAATAATAATATTTGAAAACGTGTTTCTACAGAATTGAAAATTATTCGATATGCTTTTCACAACTTGTTTATTTTAAACATAATACAAAAAAATGAGCTTACATTGAATAACTTACTGGCAATAGAAAATGTAAATGAGAATTTGTTGATATTTTAAAATTCACTGACTTGTGAGTACGCGATAAAGACAAACGCCCTGCAACTGAAATTATATTAAATTATGTAACAGTAAATCCAATAATAAAGTAACGTCAAAAACATACTGGCCATAACGATTAACTATAACTTCGGTTTACAGTTGGCTATGTAACAGAAATACAATAAATCTCTAAAATACAAGCTTCAAGATATATTAAAATTGTAGACGATAATAATAAAATGGTATATATATACTTATAACATAGGACCAGTATTAGTATTGTCAAACTCACATAAAATGTATTTAAAAGTTTAAAATACAAACTATAATTTCCTAATTAAGCAAAAAATTGAATTTAATTAATATTTTGTATAATGTCCGTTGTTTTTTAAATTTTGGCTCAATGTACTCATTGTCATCTTAAGCTAACATTTAGAGAAATAGATTGTGGTTTTGTGGTTAATTTTTGAAACGTACGTATTAGAATCATCGTTTGTAAGTTACATAAAATCTAACTTAAAACTCAGTTATTTGTATTTAATATAGGAAACTCTAATCAAGGGAATCAATCAAATCTTGTCAAGTTCCAAGCCTCCGATTCGACGTAAAACTTAACTTATGTATATCTCTCTCGTATCATACCAATTTCTCTGAAAATTTACATAATGTTTAAAACTATACAAAATTACATAAACAATATGTATAATGCTATAATCTAAGAACATACATACTTAATTTCAAAATAACTCTATTGAGGTGGATGTTTTTACTATACCTCGTCCCTAAATTCTTTTAAAAAATAAAAAATTCTTTGTTATCTAATAGTCTTATATAAAACAACATTTGTAAATACCTTATTTCGAATTGTATACGTTGTATAGGTGTAAGACATTTTGAAGAATGTTGTCCTTTAGTTGTAATTTGTAAAATTCACACCTCGAATTTTATGTAATGCAGTAATTTAATTTTTCATAATTTTATAAAATCTGATATACTGAACAATAATGTATCAGTCAAAGTTGTAATTAAATCATACAAATTTTTGTTACTTTAAAATTAGAAAAAGACAAAATAAAACTTTGGTATATTTAGAAAGAAACATTGAAGTAAGTAATTAAAACAAGGATTTGTTAAAAACATCTTAGGTATGCCATTGAAGGTTGATAATATATATTATATTATAATATACATATAATAAATAATTGTTTCAACATGTAATAATCATGTTACACGCTGCATAGTGACTTATAGTACAAATAGAAATACAAAACCCTTTCGACAACAAAAATCTTTAACTATACGTATGTTGTAATGTAGATATTTATCTAAATATAATATACTACATATCAGTAGACAAGGACGCTCAGATGTGTGTCTAACCCTCCTTTTCGGATACGTTAGGCAGCATTTATAAAAGTAAGTAGGTATATTGCCACCGTCTACCTGTCGCTTTAAACACCAAACATTTAATATTTATATAAATACCCGCAGCTCATGTACATATATTATGAAGATACGATATTCGCTTGACGGTAGAACCGATATTGTTTCAGGAGAACAACATATACTCAACATACCCGGACATCCTCTCTGTCCAAGATAGTACAAACACGAAAATCTCATAGAGCACTGCCTCAGGAATCGACCCTTCTCTAAAATCGGTCATCTTCGAAAGTTTAAGAGAGGACGGTCCCTTCTTAACATAGGTTAGCAATTAGTTCGGTTTAGGTAAAGAGTCGCATGGATTGGTTGTTTAATACTTAAAGAGAGGATTTATATATTAGTTGGAGAGAAGAGTCCATGAGCCTTCGAAACATGTGTTCCGAATAAATTAATTAAACGTTGTGGTGTTGGCGTTGCTGATTTTAATTTTTTTATCTTATGAACACAGTCCTTGAAATCACACGGAGTTAAATTCTAAAGTGCTTTCTATCTCGGTGCCTGTGTATCTTGGCGTTTACTTTTAATTAAGAAATTTGGTTTGATTTTGTAGTACAACTACTCAAATTATTTTGTATCCGTCCATTGTGTAGTTGCTTTTGCATCGTTCGCGTTTATATTTTGTCTAGTAGCGTTAATGCACATGTTCTTTAAAGGATTGCAAAGGAATAATATTTAGACGCGGCTTTCACTAGATGGCGCTTAATGTATCAGCCAGTAAGCAAGTTCTTCCGGAGTCGCAATGCACTGAAAAATATATAAAAATATAAAAAGTCCAGATTGCATTGTTGCGGAGAGATTTAGGTATGTGCATCTTGTTTAGACGTAATGAATTAGCATCTTAATATTGAAATGTATTACATTGTTAGGTTGTAAATGAGCCTTCATGATAGCGTATGTGGGGCATATATGTCATATATCTTATAATGTAGTTTGCGATGAGAAGGCCCGGAATCTTACCCGTACACGATACATATCATCTGGTGAATTAATAATATCGTACGGACGCGGTGTGTGTGGATTATATACATGCGTCTGTGTGTATTTTAATCGATGTCGGACAGAAGAACATTCGTAGGGACGCTATCCGACGTTCAGAACGCTATTGGTCCAACGCGACGTCTACGAATGCGCATTCTGGCGGCGCACGCGATCGAAGTAGTACTCACCGGGGCGCCACGCTGCGGACGCATCGGGAATTACGCACTGGGAGCCGCGTTAGCGTTCGTACAGCAGTCGCGCGACAGCTTACACAGAGCAAGTTCGCACGCGGTCGGTGTTCCACGCACCTGCTCCAAATTTAAATCACCGGAGCCTGATCTATCACAACAACGTGAAAGTCACCTGATCTACGACGAAGAGGGACAAGCGAACCAACGTCGATCGAACGTCCTTCAAGGATTGTGCTATTACTTTCGCCAGTTTTTTGTTTTTTTTTTTTTTTGGTTTTTTCCCCGCATACGGGATTAGTACGGTTTTATTTGCCGGCTTTGGAGTGGAAGAACGCAATTGCGTGCCGCTGTTTATATACTGCATATACACATACTAAACCAAGTTGGAAGCGTTCTATTTGGCTGTTGCTTATACAATATATAAAGTGTCTGGCCTGGCTGTTTTGCGGGATCAATATTCTTTATACATTTACTGTTGTTTTTCTCTCCCTCATCCGGTGAAACTGTGATTCCCCCCGTTCTGATACAGTTTAAAGTTATACAGAACATGGCAACGTGATACGCTTTAGTTTTTTTTGAATCTTATTTCTGGAGAAAAGTTTTCGACTGCCCGACCAGTTTTCCCCGTCTCAACTCTACGACTGCAGCGAAGATAAAGTTGTCTGTGTTGTGTTGATTCAGTGTTGTTTATTTTTTATCGTTATTATTATTTCGTTTTTTTTGTGTGTTTACTGCGTTGTGACTGGAAATATTTATCATCGCACATAACACGCGAACATGGATGTCCTACCTAGCGGTAACATCTTCAGAGAACTTCAGGATATACACGATACCGGCTACTTCTCGGCACCATCTTCACTCGAGGATCGTTGGCAACAGGTATTGTTGATATATCTGTTTACACTTTTTCCATTTCATATCTACGACGTAGATCGGCGAATTAGAATGCCGATTAAAGTAACATGTGGTGTGTTTTATCTCGCAGATGCGAAATATTCCTCTTTATTCAAAATCAATCATACTAAACGGAATTTAAATATGTATCCGTATTATTCGGTGACTCATATCGCACAAGTACATTTCCTCCAAGATTACGTACGTATTATTAAGTAATACATACACTACGCGAATTTATTTTATAGTTTTGATCGACTACTGTCACTATACTGTGTTAGTGTGTTCTCACAATTAATACAAGTTAAGTTAATCCCGGAATAACATCCTCGACATAAAATGCTGATGTTACTGTCCTGAACTACATATTTAATTTCGGTATATAAGACTATATAGCTTCAAGTTTTTTTTTGGCGGTCGTTAATCCTGTACGGACTTTTTCGTAAACAAAATTTCTTCTTTAAGTATTTGTAAATATAGTACATGTGACACATCATTTACCTATACGAGTATATGCTATCGGCCAACGTGATAAAAACGAAATCTCTGATAACATCACTATAAATAGTTGCATAATGTCGTCGCTATTTATACTTTTATAAAACAGCTTACGTAATGAAACATGTATAATGTACAGCGCATAAAGTAATGTGCGGGTATTAAAAATCATGACGGTTTTATGAGATCGTCTTACCTATTTTTATGCACAATTTGTGCTAATTAAGTAACAAATTGTTTTCATATATTGTTAAGCACGTGTAGTAGAAGTTAATTAAGCAGAAATTGTCGATACGTCACGTTTTATTTGCCGGTTTCGTTTATGTGAGGAGTGATTCAATGTCAATTCATAGAAATTATTATATATATATTTGATTGGAAATTGGCATGATGTTTGATATATTTCTTGGACCTTCTATCTTTCGACAATTGATTCTACATATGTGCAAATTTACAGGTAATATGTTTTTGTCAATTGAAAATGTAACAGTTTTTCCTCGACTTTCGATCATCTTTCGAAAAGTAAATCATGTCCCTGCAGCCGGCATCCACAAATTTAAAGAGTTGGCTATGATTGAATTCCTTGGCTCTTATAATATTTAAATAGCCTTCATGACAATTTTAATAATATGAATTATTTATTGTTAAAGTTCTGGTGTAATATTTTGGCATAGCATACAGCCTATTCCATAAGCATACCTTTAACTTATTTCATTCATGTCATTTATTTTTGAGTCATATTCATAGTTGTTTTGGATCATTTGTTGGCCATAGCTGGGAGAGGCTTGCTAAGTCTCACGTTAGAATTTATGATAGTGTGCTTCTTCATATAAGAAGGTCAAGAAAAAGAATGATCCAAGCTTTGATATTTCAAATAACTTCTATAGTTTAGAAGGCTGAATCAATTTTCAATTTGTTTTGACCATTTAAACTGAAATAACGTTGTTAAATATTAAGTGATTCCCGAAATGGTATATTAAAGGCTGTTATTAATATCGTTTGTGTCTCACTTCTTTTGGAGAATTGAAAAAATACTTCAATATCAAACATACATACATGGTTTCACTTGATTATAATGATTGTGCTGTCATCTTTTCAACATATCTCTAAAACTTGATGTCTTGTGCTCCTCGCTTTTTGCTTCGCTGATTTATGACCGTTCCACTTCGATTGGTTGTATCCGTTTTGGTATTATGGTTTTATCGTAAAATTATTCGACAGGTGTTGCTCAGTTTGTACCCATTTTCACGGTTGAAGTCGCTTGGGTTCTTCAAAATATTTAGTTATACTTATATTAATCTTTGATGGTATTGTGTGATTGTGGGCAGAACTTTAAGCTTGTCACAATTTATGTGATAGTCTCCAGTTTGGAGTAAGTGTTTGGCTACTGCATTACAATCATTACAAGGTTACTTCATTTTGTATTAGATGCCTTTTCCTGTCTCCCTAATGTAACTTTTTCTGCGATTGTTTTTGATGTGTCGTATAGGTGGCTGGTGTATATGCTTGACTATAGGGAACGGTGTAGTAATTTTGCGGTAATTAACGGTAATAACGATAAAGAAGCTGAGATGTTTTATATGGAATTGCCGCAGGATTACACGAATCTTAGACTGTTTTCATTAGAAAGCTCACAATTTCGAATGCGTTTACCATAAACATCTATGTGATTTCAAAATCTTTGAAACATCAGAACATAGATAATTATACCTTAGCCATTCTTTCAGAAGAGCATCCTTTACGCATTTTTTTAATGCTTCTCATGAAGTGATAGCCTCCATTTTTAGTGGAAGAGTATTTGTTACTATAACTTTGAATAGCAATAAAATCGGCACTGCCAAAATGGTTTCACAAGCATGTTTAGTAAATCAGTAATATTAATATAGACGTCGTTTTAAAATGGTGCCAACATACCAGTAATAGAAAGTTTTGAAACTAAATCATAACTTTATTTTTTTAATATTTTATAGTGCAGGGTTGCTGGTTTGTAGCTGTGCTATTAATTTGTTCATTCATCTTCATATTAACAGCTGCTCTGTTGATACACGTTGGTCTTTGTTTTGTTTTTCTTTCCAAACAATTTAGAATCTTGTATGGTTTGTAGCGGTTCTCGTCCATTGCATAATTATCCTTGGTATAATTGTAAAACACTTATGTGTAGTAATTACAATGCAATCATCATCTGTCATTGCTTTTGGATGTGTGCGCATTTTTGTGACATAATTTCCATTCAGTAATTTTATTAATTTTGTAAGTGCCATATTGCAGCGTCTGTTTTGATATATCTTAGATTAGATTTATGTATAATATTATAAAAGAAATTAATTAATATATGTATTTTTTGACCTTTATGTACTTATTTTTTAATTCCTGATTTATTTCCACTTAGAGGTCAATAAAACAATAAATAATTAAATACCAATTTATTCCATAACATATAATAATATGTTTTGTTAAATAACTTCTTCGGTGGAAGAAATTGACTTTAATATGTGTCAAATTATTTAACGATTTATTATATGTTATAATAAATTATTTAATTAAAACCTCTAAGTTAAATCAGGAATTAAAAGAAAAGAAATTAATACCAAATATGTATTCTTATTCTTAATATAATAATAATTTTACTCAAGAATGCGGATTTTATTGTTTAATCTGTTTATTTAATGCTGATAATCATTTATTTATTATAGTATCAGTAAATGATGATCTTTAAATGCCGTCACTGCGTAATATTTACTATGAGAGTAAGAGCATGCTTCATATTTGGATCTTATTAGACAATGCATGAAAAATTTTTGTAGAACTGCTAAAATTGTATCCACTGATTATTGCCATTAAAGTCGTTAAAAAAGTTGACATGTTCAAAGTTTGAATTTTGCTTATATTAAGATTTTCTGCGATAAGAGTTCTTGAATCAAAGTAATATATTTTCGGTATTATTAACTCGGTAAATGCTTCCTTGTGTCAACTAATATTTATTAAAATAAACAAACTGAATATTATTGAAAGGATAAACGTAATTGTTTTATCGTCGCTATATTTTGTGAGCTCAAGTAGATACACTGAGAAAAATGATTCTTTTTTGTTCAAAAAATATATTTATTCAAAAAAATATTACACTTAATACCGACGTCACTGCTTCTTTTGTCACAAATAAATTATTTACATATAATGTCTATACAAATGGATACTAGAGAACGATTTTAGTAGATCGACCATTTCTGAATAAATGGCGTGTCAAATATATATAATATTATATAATATGGAGTCAACTGACATACATTTTAATAACAACTTTCTTTAAATCAAGCGCATGAATCATAACTGTAATGTAGTTATTATAATTCATTAAATAAGAGAAATCTGCAATATTAAATAAAATTAAAAAAAATAAAATAAAAATATAAATTGTTTTCTTATTGCAAAAACATACATTGTGCAGTGTCTTTGTTTTTATATTTCTGAGGATTATTTATAATTCATACACATAAAGTTTTACATTGTTAAAGCGTCTATTGTTGCTTTATATTTTCCATTCGAATTAATATATACAGTTTATCAAAGTTATATTGCAAGAGGTTTCACTCAACATTCATGTCTTCAGATGTTCTAACAGTTTCTGGAAATTATATATGCTAGCGACTAGTCATGAGCCATTGAGTCACGTTTCAAACGTTTGCAAAGAATTCTCCGAAGATATTGAATTTTTCTATAAGTGCCTGCGCTCTGAACGCGTTTAACATTTTGGGATGTGGTAAGTTGTGCATGTACAAACTCATTTTGGACAGGAAATTTATCAAGTTATAAATTAATATTTCTGTTAATAAAGAGATAGCTTGAATTGAACTGAAATACGAATCAATACGATATTAATTCAATTTCAAAGCCAGTTTAGGCGGCAAACAAAGATTGTTTACGTACTGAATATAATACTGGTTTTTCTGGATAAACCTTGACTGTTTGGAGATGTCACTACGTTGTGTCGTGTCGTCATTAATTTGCTTTTATCAATAAAAATATAGTATTCCATCCTTCATTACGTATTTGTTTTTTTGCTCTTCGGTTTGTAAATAGTTTTCGCGTGGTTAATACTTTCGAATTTGTGCAAAACTTAATTTTCGTTTGTTAAAAATCATTAATTTACTGATGAATTTTTGATTTAATTTGTGATATATTCAAATTAGTCATGGGTATTTCTAGTCATAATTTAAGAAGGTGAATATTTAACCTTATAAAAATTTGTAAAAACTCAAGTCAATAGGACTCAACTGAATGTGTCATATTGACCTCTAAATTGATGATTCATTTAGGTATTAGTAATCAACTATGCAGACAATAACTCACTTCCTCGAATCGCGTTGTTATTTTTGTAGTTTTAATATGCATTTGGCATTTAAACTTTTTGGGGTGTTAGTGAGGTTAAGTTGATTGAGTAGAAAGGGTTGTTGCCATAATTTCGATTCGAATTTGTATGCAATATTATCTAATATTTTCCTCTAAAAAAATGCACAGATAAAAACTGTACTGGATTATATTTATAACCAGGATGCTTAAAGTTGCGAAATTTGGCTGACTCTATGCATGTATAATTTAATTTCCTTTGGTATAGCTCTATATACATATTCTTTTTCTACAGTTTATATCCTCTAATAATAGGCTGTTTGTAAAAGCAACTGCACAGTTCGTTGTAATCTATTTCTGTGCCAAAATATAAAACATGTCATTGTATTAGATCGCGTCAAATTCAATTGTACTCTATTCAAAAAAAAACATTCTTCTTCTTAAAATAAGAATAGCACCGGATGTTCGTATGCATTACAAAGAAACAGAAATAACTTTATATGAATATTTGGTTCAGCGATCATTAAAAAAAATAATTTAATAAAGAGCTAAAAGCTGTTGTTCAAGATGACTGTTCAACGTCATATGTATTAACTCCTTAGAAGTACAAACGAGTTATTTTAGCAATTCTAGTTCTTAAAATTAGAATATTATTTAATAAGTTAACTTTTACTTTCATTATTTAATACTCTTCTTCTAATTATTAAAAAAATGCTTCAATCAACATAAAACTCACATTGCTGAAAGGATATGATAGCGTAACGTATATGGATAAGAAACTGAGGAAGTGAGTCAGTTCTGCGTGTACGACATTACATAAATGCAAATACGAATGCGTATAAGTATCAGGTAAAGAATTTAATGATAAGAATGTTTATTGAAATCTATTTAAAGTATTCATGGTATTTCCTGTGGTTAACAGAACGATTTGGAAACGTTTGTCATATAACCATTGCAGTTCATGGTATCAATTTTATAGAACCAGCGTCCATTTTAATTAGTTGAGGTCAACAACTTTTTAAATATATCATTCTTTAGAAGTGTAGGCGGCATCAAATTATCAAATTTGGTATTATACAGAATATAATTCAATAAAGTATACCAGTCGAAATATATTGATTTTTCTGTTTAGTAAACGTAAGTAAATACACTTTATATAACATTTCCTATGTACAGTATAGATTTCAAATCCATAATGATAAGTGATAAGTGTTATTTATAGCAAGTACTACGTTCATCATTGGCCTAGGTTAAATAACAAAGATTTAGATGTAAAAAGACATCTCATTTTAAAGTAAAAAAATTAATAATTAAAAAGACGCACAGAAGTATTTCAGAAATTACTGCATTGCTACCACATTCTATATTTAAAAGAACATTCGTACAAATAAAACAGAACTAAAAATATGCTAGAAAAAACAAAGCTATATTTCTAGGTATTTTGATGATACTACAAGTAAGTTACATAATATTTAAAATTTTGCACGTCTGTGTTCAGTTAATCGTATAACTTCGTATAGAGGTGTTAATTTGTTGTTTGATAAAGAAAACATATATGGCAACAATTTATTTTACACAATATTGACCTCGGTTTAGACAGTGTAACATAACGCGTTGTCTACTGTCTGCTATAATTTGGTATTACAGTGGTGGGCATGGTAACACGATTCAAAGAATAGTAAATTTTAATTTTTACAAAAATTGAAGTGCTAGGGCTGGAATAAAACTACGTTCGTGGGACTGCCTTTGTTTAAAACTTAATCGCATAACATATTAATGGTTTTGGCTTTAGAATTCCTCTTACTGTGAGTATCAGTTTGTCCACTTTAGTTAGGTACCGATTACTATAGAAAGGTTACTTTGTATTACATACTTATCTACACGTTACTACTATCGCATCGGTAACTGTTATCAGTTATGACAATTATACATAAATATACAATAAAACTCTGATCGTTTTCTTTTTAGTTATTGTACTTAAAACAGATCAATAACGAATACAACATACATAATGCGAAAGGGTTTTAGTCGATCTTGCTAATACATTTGCCCGGATGTGAGTCACTCCTTTTTTGCCCCTACTTCTAAGAATAAGAGCTATAAGATACTAATACAGGACCTCTTATGAATTGCTAATAGGAAATAGAAACCCTTCCCGTTCTGTATATATTCTGACTTTATTTCAAATGATATATTTTTCTTTTCGATGGCTTTGCTAGATGCAGAGTAAGCTTTTACCGAAATAAGAGGCTGCCTGCGTTGGCAGAAATTAGAAATTTATTTATCAATGAAATTCTAAAACGAGAAAGGGTGGTTTAAAATAATGAATAATAATATTATGTTGTTTTAGATGTGATGTGAATTGTTTATTCATAATCCTGACATAAATTTTGTTAACAAACAGTACCTAGTTGCTTTTATTTTGCAAGTAAAGTACCTTTTGAAATCCACTCATGTGTTTCTACTAGTGAAGTATAAAAACCTACTATTAATTTAATTGAACACTATACCATTCTTGATAGAAACGTCATCCATTATGGAGATAGTATCGCTTTTAAAGTAAACAATTATCTCTGTGACAGGGTTTCATTGATGTTTTATTTAAACCCAGCCGATTCAGATTCTTTTTTGGAAGAATGTATGATTTGTTCTTTTTTAAATAGTGTATACAGGTGTAAAAAAACAATTGTCAATTATTATGGATAATTATTGATGCGAATTATACATACATTCGATGTATTTACAAACATCCTCATATAACAACAAGCCTGAATATTGTTTGGCACAGTATTTAACCGTTTGCTACCTGAAGTCGCCAACCAAACACCTGTACTTTTAGTTAGGGGTTCAACATCTGTTCTTTTTTCTCTTACTACATAAAATATGATCTCTCACACCTGTTTTTCTATCAAACAACCTTACTCTTCGTTTTAAATCCCTAAAGTTGTGTTTTAGAAACCAGTACACAGTGAATATATGCAATGGCATGTACAATTTTTGTGCTCTTTCAAGTGAATCATAATTGATGCTTCTTTTATACGTAATTGCTTGTTTACGGACATGGTATCCTATTATTTTTATTCATTGATTTTTACTTCTTGTGTAAAACAAAAAAATTGTCTATTACACGTAGTATATCATTTAATCATCTTTCATTCATGTTCTGCATTGCCATACACAAGATATGAAAGATATGAACTAACAAATATCGCCTTGTCATGCCATTTCTATAAAAATGATTGTATGGTTTTGTCTCCTGGATTTTATTGTATATAAATAATATATGTTCTGTTATGCTCGAATGCTGTTGCGGGTCGATAACTCAGAGTTTATAATTGATCCCCGGTCTTTACTATGGAAAGTACCCGCAGATATTTGTCGAGTAAATTACTAACGCTCGTTCTTTAAATAAGGACTAAAAAACGCCTCCGTATTTTCGTCGAGTATTAAGAACAATTTTAATCTTGATATAGATAGGCACCGCAGTTACAAGAATAAACCGACTTATTTTAGTTGATTGAACTTACGAGTGCGACCTCGGCCGGGAGCGTTAATTCATGAATGACTGATTTTATTAAGGACTGGCACAAGAGTTTTAAGATACGAATAATCATAATAATGGGTCATATAATAACTCCACTACAACGCAATTAATCATATACGTTCGTCACACAAAATGAAAACAACGACCCTCACACACACAACAGCCTACATTCACATGCTTGCAAGCATGCGTGTGTGACAGTGATTTCTTATATGGTATGGGAATAATAACCTACGGATACTTTACTAGAATATTTACGATTTATTCACGGTAATAGTCTCACTCGTGGAGTTATTGATAAGGGGACACTTTTTTTATAATAATGAATGGGCATATTAAATATCAGAGTTTCTCATAAATATTTGGTTCTAATGGGATTACAAAGTTATATTTATAAACGCTTTTCGTGGAATGTCTAAAGGACTGTATTGAATTTCGTTGTATAGAATTTCGACAATCTCCAAGAAATATTTCAATATATTGTCGAGGAAATATTTATTATACATAGGTGTTACCCCTAGCTGGGGCGACATTAATAGCTTTTTCTTCTTTTTATTAACTATTTTTTTAATAATGCCATAAATGCTAACGAATTAGTACCTCATAAGTTGATGTTGAGCATTAGAAAGAAGGGCTTTGATTGATTGAGTGATTGATTGATTACTATCAAGGCAGGGCAGTCTTTAGTTGTCCCTAACACTGCGGGCCACTGGGCCTATTGTTTCATTCCTACCTTGATTTCATTTTACTCAAACAGGTTAGTTCCTCCGATCAGGTTTAGAAGCCTACTTGGTAAATCTTTCTCCACTGGTAAATCAGTATGTAAAGATGATATGAGAGGCTGTTTCCTCCTCCTCATTACAGAGTCTGCATAGGGGTTTATTTTTATGGATCCCCATCTCGTGCAGGTGACCTCTTAGACAGCCATGTCCTGTTAATAGACATGTTACTGCCCTATGCCGAGTCCTGTTTAATGCAAGTAAATTAGCAGTTAATCGTTGTGACGGTCGTTCCATCATCCGTTTGCTGTGCTTTTGTTCAGCTGTATGGTTCCAATTTAGTTAGCGTTGTTTTATAATCTACTCATTAATTGCACTACATACTGCACTCTTTGTGATACCTAGACCTGGCTCCGGTCCGGTAAATTTCATTTGGAAAGAAAGGCTTAATGTAGTATCACTAGTTCAGTGTACCAAATTTTATTAACTACAAAAATTTAATCAAATTTCTGCGGACAAATTGTAATACCCAAAGTCGTCCTTTTAGAAAAACTGTTTTAATTAACCATAATTTATTTATTTAAATTGTATTTTTTTACACCCGTCAATGCAAGCAAATATTTTATTTAAAAAATATAAGCGTCTCGTCAAGCATTCGAACCATGAACCTTCCACTCACTGGGCGGATGAGAGAGATAGAGAGAGATAAAACGTTTATTGTAAAATGATTAGTAACAACTACAACATGTAGATATACGTAATGATAAAACTTTCCTGCACATTCATGCTTACAATTTTACTTTGATATACAGTCACACAGAAAAGTATACGTACGCCTCACAAATACTGCGCATAGGAGAAAATTGATTGTATTTAAAAACATGAATATACAAAAAAATACATAAGAACACAAATATCGACATAAACAAACCGATCCGTATTTGTCTCCACAAACTGCAGTTTCCCGGCTCCATTCGCCGTCATACAACCTACCATCACCGAACCTCCTCCATGTTTCACCCTTGGAATAAGGTTTTTTGGTTGTAGCTCTGTATTTGATTTTCGCCAACAAATCGGTCAATTTCTGCGAAAATGTGTTGTTTAGGGATGTGAGTAAGTTTAATTTATTTGGTTGTGATGGCAAACAAAAACTATGACGAAAATCAAATACAGAGCTACAACCGAAAAACCTTATTCCAACTGTAAAACATGAGGGAAGTTCGGTGATAGTATAAGGTTGTATGTGTGCAGTTTGTGGAGACAAATATGGACCGGTTTGTTTATTTCGATATTTGTGTTCTTATGTATTTTTTGGTATATTCATTTTTTTTCATATCTCTTATACGCAGTATTTGTGAAGCGTACTTATACTTTTCAGTATGACTGCATATACATAAAAATATTCATATTAGGTATAAGCCGACCATATTCAGAAAATATGGTAAGTTGGCGCATATTTGGTTTTGTTAATATGATATTACATATGTACAGGGTGCGGCAGAAAGGATTTTACACTTTAAAACGTTTGCTTAAAGAGGAACAACATAAGTTACAGGAACGTTTTCTTTTTCAATAAAAAGAGTAGCCTTTGGAAATTTGTTTCATAGGTTGACAGTTGTCAATAATACAGTGGACAGTGCCTCAACGTGTCTTTTGTGTGGAACAATTTTTAATATAAAATTCAATTACTGCCGTGCAAAGAAGGTTTAGGACGCAATTTAATGTAAGAGAAAATCCTTCACGTGTTATTATTAATTTATGGGTTAAAAAATACAATTCGGAACATAAAACTAACCGGCCGGCCACGATCTGTGCATAATGCGGATAACCAAGAAAGAATTAGACAAGCAATTATTGCGAGCCCTAAAAGATCAATCAGAAAACAAGCTTTGGCCCTCAATATCTCAGGCCGGAGTATTCGACGTATGCTAAGAGGTATGAAATTTCGTCCGTATAAAATTTCAGTTATTGAGGAATTAAACGAGAGTGATAAAGTTACACAACTCGAATTTTGCCGAACTTTCTTGGCATTGCGAAATAACGTACCTGGTATTGAACACCGCTTATTTATTTATGAGCGACGAGGCCCAATTTTATTTCAACGGTTTAGTTAATAAACAAAGCTGTCGTTTCTAGGCACGCGAAAATCCTAGAGAACTTCATGAACGGCCTTTACATTCTCCTAAAGTTACAGTATGGTGCACTATTTCAGTTGTAAGAATAATCGGTCCCTACTTCTTTGAAGAAAATGGCACAACCATAGCAGTTAATTCGGAACGTTATGGTGAAATGTTACGAAATTCTTTTCTTCCACAAATTCAAGATATGGAGTTGTGGTTCCAACAGGATGGCGCAACTTGTCACTCGACAAGAAACAATACGGAAATCTTGAGAGAGACCATAAGTTGGCCTCCTAAGTCACCCGACTTAACCGTGCCAGATTTTTTTCTTTGGGGCTTTTTAAAGCATAAGGTCTATTGTAACAAGCCCCGGAATTTAGAGGAGTTGAAAAGGAACATTATAACTGAAATTCGCGCAATTTCCCCACATATGTTTTGGAGCGTTATGGATAATTTTGTTAGTCGATTAGAAGAGTGCACTGTAGAACAAGGAGGGCATTTACGGCACTCTATTTTTAAATCATAAATTTCCAAATATTATACTCAATCCGTGTAATTTAATTTAATATTTTGAGCAACAGAGTAAGTGGTTGCTATATTTTGTGGAAGTAGTTCGTACCTTCGTCGAATTAACTGAAAAAATATTTAAGACAAGGTAATAATATACAGTACAAATCTTGCACCTATGGTTGGGGCACAGTTTAATCACGAACAGAATTAGCTCGATAATTTAAAAACCATAACAATTATTAGAGAATAGTGCTTTCCTAGACTTTTTTGGAGAAGATTTCATGCTCTAGAAAAAAAGTCTTAAAAGTTTTCTGATATATTCTGTCGTTAAGTCTACGTTTGCAAAGAAAAGGACGATTAGGGTGATTTTTGTGATATTTTCCCTTTATTTGCGAATCCAGCTTTAACCGTATTAGATATCAAGAAAACTTGTAAGACTTTTTTTGTAGAGCATGAAATTTTCTACAAAATGTCGAGGAGAGCACTATTCTAGTTGTTATGGTTTTTAAGTTCTCGAGCTAATTTCGTTCGCGATTAAGCCAAGCACCGACCAGAGGTTCATGATTTGTACAGTATGTTCGTAAAGCGACAACACTCAAAACCACAACTATCTTCTTTCCAAAAATGTATATGATACAGTTAATATTTCAAACTAAAATTTTCCAACTATATAAAAGTTTGCTAATTTTATTATTGCGCCTTGCTTTATAATCCATTAGGGGCCACGAATCTGTGGAAACCACATCTCCGCCTGTTCTATTAACAATTAAAAAAAAATCCAAAAAATTACAGGACGTCGAAGCGTAAACTAATATGATGATTATAAGTATACAGAAATCTGAAATCATCTGAAATTTATGGGAATTTCATGGAAACTTTATGAGCTTTCCGCTGACTCGAAAATTATTACTATTTAATTGAAGTCGGAATTTTTGGTATTTTTTAGTCTTCATTTTTCCTTCCAGCTCACCTGCAGTTTTAACGCTAATACTACGTATTGTTTCAATTCCCCCATTTTACCTTTTACTTTAAATTTAACTATAATGTCCCAACTTCATTAACATTCATTAATTTATTACTTCTTCATAAATTACGTCCTAATGATATGTGAACATTTTAAATTTAATTTTATTGTTAGATGTGACCTGTCATCCATTTTGTTAGTGTTTCTTATTGACTATTCTATCTGAAGATTGCCTTTGGCCGAAACATGTCCTAGATAATCATTAAAATTTTGTAAGAAAAAGAAGTTTTTATTATACACTGAATTAATTTTTTTTTGTCTGTGATGACAGCATCTTCCTAAGCTATATTACTTGTCTGGCTACCGTGCAATTCTTGCTATGTCGTTTGCCTATGTTTGTAAATGTGTTCATGGCCTTGTTACCAGTACTATCTCACCCTTTATGAGAAAAATGTTATTGCTCCTTGAAGAATTGAGTCTCGGAGCGGAGCAATCTCTCACATCACTATATTATTTTTAATATTTTTGACCTAATCAGTAGATACTTTTCAATAACATTATAGTGTCAAATCTATGGCTAAGCTCAATCGGGCTATTGCCTTTATCTTTCCGCTGAATTTTTTCGAAAGAATTTTTCTGTCTCGCAAATTATAACCCTTTTGGAGCAATCAAATAATTTATGATTGTAGTTTTTGATAAATGTAGTAACTATTGTATTTTCTTAGGACTGTCGTAATCTCGTGTAAATGTTTGGAAAGTGTCAAGTGATTAAAAAGTATTGTTTTCTTTACTGTACAAAATTTAATTATGCATTCTGACTAATTCACAAAACACAGTTGGTTTTAATTATCAGGACTCGGTATAGGTATTTGTAGCTAATTTTGTTTTAATTTTTTATTAATGTATTATTCATAACGAAATGTATATAGTCCATCATCATTGGCTAGGGCGTCTAAGAAATTTAATAATGCATTTAATACCTTTGAAATAACTTTTAATATGAATTAGTTTAAAAATGTACAAAGATATGTTTAGCTTACTTAGATACTCATAACAAAATACTTGTATTTTCATGAGTTATTCTCCTTTGTTTATTTTCATGTATATTGTTTTCAGGATTGAGTTTGGATTATATCTATCTTTATATTTTTTGTTTGTAAATTATACATATGTATGTATGAGTTTGGAAAATAAACATATATTATATTATTATTATTATATTATATTATTATATTATATTACTGTCTTCTGTGACAGTTAACTGAAAGTGAAAGATCTCGTGAACATAAATAATTATGAAATTTCATAATTTTCTGTAAAAGATTAATCTGTGTGTAATTTTTAAAGTATACCAATTAGGAAGGTGTGACAATTTTGTGTACTATTTTGTGATTAAATGTGTGCTACCACCCATAACAGTAATATTCTTTGGATTATTTTAATTCTAAATTGTGCAGTATATTTTTTAGTAATTAGTTTAGTATTTTTTAAATTTTAATATTAAAATTAAAAGCATTTGTTATGTGGAAGTCGTATTATTTTTATTAGGTACATTTTTACTATGTAAAGTTTGCCTACAACTGGAATATTAATATTTCTAGGATGCAGTAACTTCTAGAAGTTACGAACAGAAACAAAACAAGTTCTTAAAAATATGTATGTATTTTAGAAATACCGCTTTAACGTAAAATTTTATACTGGTATACGACTTTATTAAACTAGTAAAGTATCTACAACTTAAGTACTAACAAACATGAGCTGAGTATCATAAAAAATTATTAACGTTAATAAAACTGTACGAGACAATATGAAAGGCTAGTTTGTTTGCGCTTGCTGTAATCAGATTTGCTGTTTTATGCAGTAGTTATTGCATTTTAATTTGATTAACTTTTTGCAGTGTTCATCGCGCATTCAAAGATTGTTGACGATTTCAAATGGGAATGCGATAAAGTAGTTAAAGTTGTTTTCTCTAAAACTTTGCCCAAACAGTCAATTTATATTTTATTAAATCGGTTTGTATTGTAGCGTTTTGAAGTAGCATTAATTCATAGAATAGATCAAGTCTTATGTATTTCTTATAACGTGAATCATAAGATGCAGTGTGGATGAGTCATCGGAAAAGAATTTTTATACATATTCATTATCGATTAATGTTCTTATGTAATCACTTGGTGAATTCTAGAAAGAAATGTTGTTTTCATATAACAAAACCATATACGGAAGATACGATAACTTTAATGAATACATATCGAAGGTGGTCGTACTTTCAGTAGTACATTTCAAATATAGATAAACAAAAAAAAAAACACAGTTTAAACGCATGGGTATTAGATAACAAAATTAGAAAACAGGTTAAACGCAGGTAATGGATATTGTGTAAGTAGATGACATCACTTGCCTTCTATACTACATTTAAATGTTCTCCATTGTCCTAAATATAAAAAAACCGGTTGTACGAGGCAGCAATACCTGCATATAAATAATCAAGAGTCAGTGTATGTTGCGTTAACTTCATAGTGCTTGTTTTTCGCCTGTTAAAAGCTGCATTCCAGATAGTCGTGCATGTAATATCGTCGCGGAGTTATTTCTATCTAATTGTAAATACAGTATGGTAACTGTTCACCGAATAACTTTAGTGAGTAACGTAGAAAGAGTTCTTGAAATGTTGCCGAAATTGTTTTATAAATATATAAAGGGTCGCTCAACGAAAATTGTAATCTCTGATAAAGTTTTGGATAATACTTAGAAAATTGGACACCTCTTGAATAATTTGAAATTGTGGTGCCCTAAAGTTTGTTAAGCTTCGCAGTTATAAAATTGTTTGTGTAATATCAGGAGATCCAAAAATAACACATAGTTTGTGACACGTACTTAGAATGATCACTTGTGCAAGGGTACCTGTGTAAAGGCATCTCATTTGTGTAAAGGAAGAGAAAGTTTTTCAATCATTTTTAAAATAGCTTGTGCTAAACGTCTGAGATAATTTTTTTACTTTCAATCGCGCGTTGTAAGTATTAATGCTGTCATTCATAATGGAATCTCCCTTGGCCGAAAATGATGAAAACGAAAGCTAAAATGTGAAATGATTAAAATGACATTTACTATTTGCATATAAATAATATTTACCAAACTTTAAACACAATCTTCATATATAGGTAGTATAATTAATAATACTTGTATAATGTGGCTAATTATATATAAATAACACACATACCTACATGAAATAAATTATAAAGCTTTTAAAAAGTCTAATATACTGATTTGTTTCACTTTTCTTTTTACTAATACATTTTTTAAATAATTTTCCAAATTTGCTATGAGCTCTAATACTTTGGCATCACCTTCCTTTCTTGCAAATGTTTTTATAACTTCTGTTTTCTCAATCGTTTCTTGATATGATTTTATCGGTTCATGGTTAATTTCTGTTTCTGAATCTTCTTTAGATTGGTTTACTGTTTCGAAGAAAATTTCGTTGAATCACTATCAACAGCTACATTCTCGTTCATATTAATGACATCTTTAGCATCACTATTACAACCACACTCCCTTAACCATTTCTGCTCGCATTGATAGCGGCAACGCATCTTCCACATCATAGCTTTCATTATCGTTGTTATTGCGTCCTAGTGAAATTCTGGATTTACAAAAACAATTCTGTATCCTACATGAAGAAGCTTCCATAAGCGGACTCTGCAGTATCCATTTTTTATAAAATGTGCTTTAAAATTGCTGTCTTGTAGTAGTTTTTAAAACATGTTATTATTTCTTGGTCCAAGAGTTGAGAGACCGATGTCGTGTTTGGCGAAAAAATATTATTTTAATATTCTCTAACTTCAGGATCTCAAGTTATCAAATTTCTGCAAGTATTCATGGTGTCACAGGTCATCCAGTCTCTCCTATTTGCTTTATACAGGGTGTCTCAGCGAGACCGTTCATTAGAACTTTACTGGGTTCTGGATAAAATATAAATTTGAAAATTCAGAATTATATATAGCCGATTATATTCTCTTCAATGAAAATATGATTAGATTTCTAGCGCTTCCGGTTATACCGGAAGTCGCCATTTACTTTGTTATTTTTAATGGAACATCCTGTATATTTTTACATATTTGGATTTACCTATTATTAAGCTTTATAAATACCTCTAGTTTTTTAATTTGATTCAGGCATTTTGTAGTTATTCGATTTTTTCTAGAAAAAAATAGCTTTAGCGAACATTTATTCAAAAAACACTCGATTGTTCAAATATCAATTTAGAATTCATAATATGCTTAAACAAAATGTTGGAGCGTATTTTAGTGAGAATGGCTGTCTATATTGCGTGGTTACTCTACTTAATAATTAACCCTCCATATTTTATGACTTAGTCGTCTTCAGCCTCCAATTCTATATATTTTATGTTGGACATGTCCTCCACCTAAAATTGATAGTTTAGGAGATAATTAGATTTTTTGAAAAATACACACTTAACTCATCTATACTTACCCAGTGTGCCATAGAAAATAAGCGTTCCCAAAGATTTATTGTCAAAGTCTAACGTCAAAATCACATTTGTGAGTTAATAATCATCCGTTAAATGCCTTAACATTATTGCTATTAAGAGTTAAAAGGGATAACAATAACGAAAATAATGTTTACACAAAGCGTTTTCCCAATCACAAGCAATTTCTCTTTTTCCCTGACAATGGCCACACAAGATGTAAGATGGGAAAGCATTCGAAAAAAAATTATACATGTTCTGTCAGCGTTGAAAACGTCTTTAGGTTGATAGTTTTTTTATAAGAAGTGGGACCTTTCCAATAAAATTTTTAATATCACTTAAATTAACATTTGCAGCTAATCAATAGAAATGTGGAATCTACTGTAGCGTAATTTTTCAGCAAGTTCTTTTGCTATTGACCTTAGCAATGTACCCGATTCCTTTATTTCTTGCTCTCAGAAACCATCCATTTTGTTTAACACTGGCAGTTCAACTGCAGTGTAACACTAACTTGTTCTTCTTTTTTAATTATATCATATGTTTGAGTTTTGCCTATAATAAACGGTTTTACCAAATCACGTACACTAAGCTTTTCTTTATTAAAAACACTGATAACGTTTTGATGTTGAGTGTTAAGATATTTTCTTGTTTATATAACATTATAATGATTACATAAATACCGCTTATCACTGCAGTATACTGATTAATATTAAATACATATACTACTGTTCATATATGTAACTGTAGGGGAATACCTAGCAGATGTATAATGGTTACGATGCAAATATAAGCAATGATGTCATCCTGTCCGTACAGGAGAGAGTTTTGTTGAGCAATGTTTCTTAAAGTACTGTCTGTATCCGTTCAAGGGAGTGTCTGAGCAATATAGTTTAAATTGTGAATAAATATTATTGGAAGTTTAAGGCACCAAGAAAATTGTTCGTCCAAGGGAAGGGTCGGCTTAGCGGAGATGTCTGTTAACAGAGATTTCACTATGCACGTAACCTAACGTATGCCAGTTGCCGGTGTATGTGTCTAATTTTTTTTTGAAAGGTATGTAGTATTTAAAGCTCCGATGCGAAATATTCGGTTTTCTTTTAAATTTTTTCTGAAAATGCGGACGTTATCGAATGGTGACTGTCTAAAATAACGTCCGCTTCAGTGAAATTTCATTCAAACTTTTAATATAAATAGTATAGACCCAACGGGTCGATGGCCGCAGTGGTTAGGCGGCTGACTATCGTTGTGAGAGGACGATAGGTGCCGGGGTTCAATTCTCTGGAGGGACGGTGACATTTTTTCAGAGAGTTAAATCCCGGATCGACTTGCCTTTCGCTGTTGGGAGCAAAGTGATTAACAGCGCGGCATCATAAAAGGCGATATGATGCTGTCACAAAGCCATTTTGAACACAAACTTACACACACCAAACTACACCACAAAAGTTGATAGCCAGACAAGTAATACAGCTTACGGAGTCACTGCAACTAAGCACCCACCACAAAAAAAAGTTTGTTAATACTGAAAAACAATGGTAACACATCCTACAGATGAATTTGGTGCGTAGTTTTAATGGAAGGAATATTTATATCACTACCACTACACCAAAGTAGTTTCCTTACTGTATAATACTGTTCTAATAGGAATCTAGCATTCAGTTACTCAATGCGCATTCTCTGTTTATCTCTATTTAATGTGAACATATTTAACTTCATTTATGTTCTTATCTTCGCTATTTAATCTACGTACTGTAATTACGTTTGTTATGTAGGTAGATACAGATTCTATTACCTCGCGTTGGTCGTTCTATTCATAGCACCGATTATTATGCACATACCAGGTATACTCTAATTAGCTCCAGTATAACTATTGTTATTTATTTGAAATCGAACGTTGCTGCAACATGTTTGTATAACTATCGTACTCGTATTATAAAGACATATCCAGGGAGTATTAAATGATAAGTATTTTATAAAAGGTTGCCAACGATCTGCATTTATATAGTGTAATGACTATAATATTTCACTACGCGGATAGTGAACCCGTGAAGAATCAGTTTTACTGTATTTAAATGAAAAATTTTGCCTTTATATAGTTTTTTTTTAATAAAATCGCCATCACTAATAAATTTTTGATGGAATATTAATCGATTCAAACAAAATTACATTTGATACAGGATTGTGGCACGTAAGCACATAAATCCTAGAGTAAATTGGCGGAGAAAATTTTGAATGTATCTCGTATACATTTTGCGCTCCATCGGCTGTGAATTTTTCATTTGACGTGCACGGATCCATAGTTCATCGATACCGCGTTCTGTATTACGATGCGAGGAAAAAAAACACCCGACCAACTGAAATTAATTTACCGCTTCGTAATTGGTGTAATAGAAATTTACTATCTTCATTACCGAGTTAACGGTGATTGCGAATGGACGTTCGGTGTATGTTGGTATCGTTGATGTTTTACTGTTCCGGTGAATAGTGAACAGTTTAAATATTATAGCGCATACTTGATGGATGAAGTTTGCCGAAAGTGTACGGTAATTGAAAAATTCTTTTGTTTTTGAAAGAATGCCACGTAGTACATCCTATGTGCGTCTACGTCGTTGTATCTAAATATTTTCAAATTGCATGGTTATTTTTCTACTTTCGTGATAGATTTTCTATTCAGAAATAAAAAAAATAGGTTATAGGAATATTAAGAAATTGTTTACACAAGTTTGAAACTGTATTAAAATATTTCCTGATTTTTGTTTACAGTATCTTGCAGCATAAATAGTGAATAACTTCGCAACACTTCCTTATTTAATAAGTAGGTATGTACTTAGGAATATATTTTTTCGGAAAGTGCCGAAATATACATATATATGTATGTAGGTTAGATCAAGCATTAATAGGCTATTTGCGGGTGCTGTAGTTTTGTTTGTTTCACAATAGATTGTATATGACGGCAGTTTAGATATTATTATCCCTGACATAGAACGAAACGACTTGGAAAGGTGGAATGTTTTTCAACACAGTCCTCTAAGACGTTGACATACTTGGTATAACGAAAGTAAAGGAGCTTTAACGCCTTCAGGAAAAAAATTTTGGTCTTGAACTGCAAACCATTTGTAGTAAACAAATTATTATGAGGTTGGGGAATGTATGGAAATCACAAGAAGCCAAATCTGGAAAATAGGGCATATCACATCTAAGTTTTCCTCTTCTTTATTCTTTGATGGAATCACACATACATTAGTTTTGAAATTAAAGCAGCATAATACTGCCCACTTATAATCTTATCACGTGGTAAAAAGTCTATAAACATAATTCGTTCTGCACCCCAAAAACTGTGGCAATGATCGTCCCCCTTTTACTTTAGCATTAAATGCAGATTTTGGTGTTCTTGAAATGTTTTCTTGATGGCATTCTGATTTTGTTTCGATCAGATCTAATACGACTGTTGATGTTATTTGGCGCACCATCTATTTTTCCAAGTGGTCGATCTATTAGAGCCGTTCCAATATTAGCAACATCTTAGATTAGAATATTTTTTTAATACAACTATATATCTTCGAACTAAAAAATTCGTGCACTTCCAGATAATCAACTCTATGTAGTTGCTATTTGCCGAATCCCTGAAAAATTGATAGTGAGATTAGAGATTCACGAGAAGCTACTGCATCTGCCAAAGCAGCGGTATGGTTTCTTGCATGGTTTTATCACTGTACACCATATTTTTCAAAGCAAAACCAGATTCAGATTCACTGATGAATTAATTTGGTTTTAACAAAACGATGGTATGTACATGTTACTCTGCTCCCATTTTGTGAAATCACAATTTCTGGAAACGGAGCTGTTAGCTGACCGTTTGCTTCAGTATAGTATATTTTGTATTTGAGGAAGTTGGAATATTAAAACAATGTACAGCGTCTAGATTTCTTTTTCTGGGGATATCTTAAAGACCGGTTATACAAACAAATTCATAATAACGAACTGAGAGAGAACTTTATACAGTGTCTTAATTTTGTTTCTTGTATTCATATTCAATGCACTTCGGAGCGTTTCGAGATGGTGTGAATTGTGTATTGTAAATAATGGGCGCCAGTTCGAACATCTATGGTAAATAATTTTTAATAACGTTTTAATTTATTGTCAACATATTTAAAATTTAAAACATGTGTGATTCGTCAATCTTGATCTGTTGAATGTTCCAAAATTAATAAGATTATCTTTCAGTCTTTGAAAAATAGATTTATTATGTTGCCTTTTTTTCGAGTAACTATTAAAATATGTTTCACATGCAGCTTCAGCATTATTATTATTGAGAATAAACCATTCCAACATATGATACTTTTCGTAATTTTCATAAGCCATTGCAAATTTATAATTTTAAGGTGAAGTAATAATCAAATAATCCATTTAAACTATTGATACTATTTGTAAACCTACCGACCGATTCATGTACATATGTTGAATGACACACGCCTACTAAAAGAAAAGTAATGAAATGATGAAAATCAATGGAAAATGTTAATTTTTTCTATAATACAGTGAAAATGAACGAAAAGACTCCACATGATATACATATATCATTGAAATCCTCTTTTTAATAATTTCATAGCCAACTAATATATGTTCCATACAGTTAGATATATCGAATTTCGACAATTTTTTCAAAAAATCTAACCCCACTGCATTCTAATCAAAAAAGAACGTAAAAGTCATTTTTGTAAATTTTCGTAAATAGCCGAGATATCGTGATAAAACGGAATCGAATTTTCGCGGATAACTCGAAACCGAAAGCTGATACCGAAATTTGGTTTTCACCATCGTCCTTTTCTCGAAAAAAACAGATCGAGGATGCGTGGTCTGTTTTTTGATACCTCTTATAGTTAGCGAGATCGACATTCGCTCACCCTGTACACTCCATTGCAAAAAAGTAAGATAATTTTAGTTTAGCGGTGTAATTACGATTTGTTCAATTTCGATATGAATTGACATGGAACTAAAACCTCATATATTATTCTATTTCGCTATTATTTTGTTGTCAAAATAACATTGAATAAATTGGCCTTTCCTACTTTTATCACAACCTGGTGGTGAATTATAAGAGTTGTCTTACTGTTTTTGTAACTCAATGTACCTACAATACTGACAAAACCTCCTTTCAGTCGACGACCAATTACACTAATTAACAATTTTCGTTAAAGGATCACTCCACGGAAGCATTCATCTTTACAAAAACGATGCTAGCAATCGAGAGTGTTTAGTCAAAAAAAACGAGGAAAACGTTACTTAGCTTTGAATAGATGTAACAAGTTCATTTTATTTAGGAAACAATTAAACCAAATTAATTAGATGATAATGGCCAATTAGCAAAGGATTACCTTTTTGTGTTTTAATTTGTTTTATTGTGTTTTTTATGTGAAGGAAACAGATTCTAAAAAGATACATTTATGAATAGGCCAGAGACAGTCGATAAATATATTTTGCTATTAACATTTAAGGTAACATTACATATGTATATATATCTACACAGAAACACAACAGCGATTAAATAATCAGGTAATGAACCAAAAATCATTTCCTGCTTTGTCAAATGTGGAAATCAACTGAGGTAGATTCACTGAAGCGTTAACATACCGTATATGCGCTTAAATCAGTCCTTGATTATCAAATAATGATAAAGTAAATACGCTAATTGAGTTGCGCGCATCGAGTCGTTGCAATTGCTAACCCCGAGCGCAGAACGCGTAATTTAATTAAGTCGGAATAAGATCATTTATCGTGCAAATAAAATTGAGAGAATATAATTCGAATGTCAGTTACAGTAAATGTCTAATACAGCTAATATTGATCAGCGAAATAGAATAATTTTAATTTGAAATTACAAATGAGGTAACAGCATCAAGGTATTGAATCTGCTGTATACGTTGGAAGTTACCGTTGATTGTTGATTTGAAATGACATGCTTCTACTCTTGTCTCCATGATTCCTCCGTTATTCCATTACTGCTGCCGAAATAGGGAGTATTCTACATCAGAAAATTAACTAACATTGACAGTTATACAGGTGTATAACGAAAATTGTGTGAATGTGTTTTGCGTGAATCTTTGCATCATACAACTAGAATCAGTATGTTTAATTTATTTATTCACCATAAAAGCTATTCTGAAATGTGAAGTTTGCTGTCACAGCATTGATGTATGCCAACGTTATAAGTAAAGTATTCGTCGTTTTCTAGAAAAGGAAAACATTTAATTATAATATAGCAGGAAAGATGTTCTGTGTGGGTTCTTTTCTTTCAATTTTAATAATGTGATTTTCATCGCTCTGATATTTGGCATACATATATCTCGTAACAGTTTGTAATGCATACTTCTCTGTAGAACTTATTTTGGTGACTCTAAACTGGTCGCACAGGATGCTGTATTTCCCTTTTTTATTTCTATTACATTGCAGTTTCTTGTCTTAGTATAGAAAATTTAGTAGAACATCTAAATCTTCCTCCCTCTGCTTTGGAGGTCTGTGGGAGCTCTGATGCTATAATATACTCAAGCGAGATTGAGAGTCTATTGATGACAATTACCGCTGAAAAAGTAGAAAAACCTGTTCTCGAAGATGCTTGTTTGAAGAAAAAACAAATTATAAAAATAACCTGCATATCACCTCCCACCGTTTTGAATATCCTCCACTAACATCTTGGCATGCCTTAAGGTTAGTGCAAGATGGTTGCCGAGAATGCTCATACCACTTCAGAAGCAAGAACGAATGTAGTGTTCCCGTGAGTTTTTGAATTCGCGAAGCAGATTATGATTGGAGGCGAAAGTTAGGTCTTAGTCAATGCGACAATTCATGCAGTGGCAAAAAAACGGTGCAGTACCGCCTAAAAAGTTCAAGTTGTCACAATCGACTAAGAAGTTTATGGCTACGGTTTTCTGGTATTTAGAAGTTATTTTATTGATTGATTAGAAGCAAAAAGGTGTCAGTATTAAGGGGAAACACTACACTACAATATGAGAAAAGCTAAAAGATGCCATTAAGGAAAAAAGAAGAGGAAAATGGATTCGAGGACTTCACCTTTTGCACTCGTTTACCAGAGTCATATTGCAATGGATGTCGTACAGAGACGTGGCCTTGCAACACTAAATCGCCCTCCTTATAGTCTAGATTTAGTCCGTTGGATTATTATTTATTTCTAAAATTGAAAAAAAGCTTCTAGGAAAAGGATTTAAGTCGGATGTTTCCTTCGATTTTGCAGGTTGAGATAAAACTTTTTTCTGATAGTATAAATAAATTATTTGGAAGATCTGAGATATGAAGGTAGAATATAGCGAAAACAAAAATTAAATTTCCATTTAATTTCATCCCACTTCTTGACCGCTTCCCGTTGATGACTTTGCTAATTTGTAGATAATAGTCAATATGTTAATTCCACCAGTTTCTCATGGTGCAGACCGAGTCTCATAAAATTTGCATTGTGTTAATTCCGACATGAAACGAAAGCAGACATAAGAAAGTGTTCATTTAAACGGATAATAAAAAGTAACAGCTTAGTGTCTGAATTTTCTGTCGCGAGTAAGGTAGCTAAACCCAGAGCTTTTAAAAATATTAACATAAATAACTTTCCTGTAAGTTGAAAATACAATAAGCTTGGATTACAGGGCAAATTATGACAGAGTGGTCGAAAGACCTTGATCAGAAAATTGCAAAAGGAAAAAAAAACATTTTGTTATTTCTGCACAATGCGGTATCTCATCCAAAAGACGTCCGATTAAAAAATATAAAAATTTTGTTTCTGCCCTACAATTCGACATCAGCTTGTGAATCACTAGACAAGCGAATTATAAAAACTTTCAAAAATTGTTACCGAAGTTTAATACTAAACACCTGCTAGGAAATATTGAAACTGCTGGTACAGCTTTTGAGTTGCTTAAGAAAATTACGCTTTTGGATGCAGTTTATATCGCAAAATTTTATTGGGACCAAGGAAACAAAAAAAAAATTGCTTCCGTAAAGCAGGATCTAAGCTTGAAAATGTGAGAAGTAAATACTGATTAAGTCATGCTGTTACATGCGATTTAGAAGATGACTTACTACTTAATGTAATCGCCAACAATAAGAGTTAATCTGATATTAATTTGAAGTTTGTTGTAGATGGATTATACGACTTTCAAGTATATAAATTTAATAAAAAGAGAAAAAATATTAAAAACACATTGATAGACTTAGCAGAAACGTTTAATTTTATACTGAAGAGCTTTTTATTTGTTCATTAAAAAGAAATTATACAAGTAACATAAAATATATTTTATAGCTAGTTGTAGGATAAATATGATGGATTTCTTTAAAAATACGACAAATTAAGTTGAAGGTAACAGTAAAAAATAAACACAATGAATTGTTAAATGTAATTATTTCAATAGTTACGTATAACATGTAATAGTATACTTATCTTATAACCAAAATAAAAAAGTACGTAAAATATTATTAATATTTGAAATTTCGTATATTTATCCAAAATCAATTCAAGCATTTGCTTTCGTTCCTGCATTTTTGGCGATAACCACTTGTAATTTATCTTTTCAATATTATCTTATTATGCTTGAAGAATGTTGGCAAAATATAGAAATGTACGCTTTACAATTCTAATGACTATCAATATCGTCATCAATAATAAAAAACAATTGCCTCACACTTCTACACAAAGTAACAAATCCTTCTTTTTGCTTTATCAGTTTACCAAATAATTCTTTAGGGGAACTCTTTTGTCTGATGTGGATCTGAATTTTCTTGAATTATGTTGGATGTGCTAATTTCTTTGTTTGATGCTTAGTAGACCACAGTTTTACACTTTACAGTTTTTTTATATAATTTTATCAGAACAATAATTTAAATGTCTCTAAATATTAACGCCTTTAATGTTCAAAATACTTGTAATTTCAGCATCCAAGTACGTTATTGTAACATTTAAAAAAATGTAGTTTTAATTTTCTTTTTGAAATTTCGTTAAATCTCATGGAAAAGCGTTTCCACTGAAACTATATATTTGTATTTATTTCTAACATAATTTAGATTTTATTGTTATACTCTGTACTACTCTGTAGCAGCTGATTACGCTCTTGGAATTCCTTACAATATCGCAATATAGATTTACTAACAACAATGTGTATGCATATTTTCTACAGGCTATTTTAGATAAGCATACGAACCAGCAAATCAACTTCAAGGTAATTTTCACAATTTCTATAAGCGCACAGTATTGGCGACCACTCAAAAACCTTGCGTTTTCAAATGTTAAGGTCAATGCTGTTTCGATAACACGTAACAGGTCTCGCTAATGCTTTAACTTTAACTTATTTTTATCTCTCGCTTTCATTGATCCCGCGCTATGTATACGCGTACCTAGACAACAACAAATGGAATACATCCATTAGTTTCATTTTATACAATTATGAATCCTGTATTTTATCCGAGAGAAGATAAGAACATCGGTAATTAGTTTACTGTTCGGATGACATTCGTTTCACTCAACAATATCGGTGAGCGCGATGGAATATTATTGGCGGGAGAAAGAAGTTTAATCGAGAAAATGCCGCGGAGTCGTTGGAATTTGGCCTTGATTCGTAACGGTCAGTTTCGAAATATTCCAGTCGATGCTTTCCCAGCAAATTGAATCTAGATTTACCTTATACGCGATGCGCGATTAGAGCTAAGCAGATTATTTCTGGAATAAATAAAATGAATGACCAGAAATCATTAGCTAAATGTGCTACACGCGCAAAAAATGCTTTATATTAATGCTGTTTGTTACTTACACTACTAACATTTTAAAGAGATATGACTGGCGCCAAAGGTATTACGTACTACAGCGGAGTGAATCAAAGGTTAGCTTGTTATGTGATTAAGCTAATAGACACTTAACATATATTTTTAGTACTAAATTATTATCAATTTTATGGAAATTGCTCGTGTTTTGATGATTTCATCTCTATATTGTGTTTTGTCATCTAGACATATTTTCTTTTTAGTTTTACACAATTTTAAGTTGTTTTGTCCTTTTGGGATCTCTCTCCCTTTGGAGAGATTTCCGGCAACATTTCACGTACTTTGACATGTGAATATTAATAGTATCGGTACTTTTTAAAACAAAGTGAACACCTTTCTAACGCAACTTATTTCAATGGCAAATTAATTAATTCGATAAACAAATTTTTTTAAAGAATAATAATAAAAGTAAAGCTTTTGTTTACCTCTTGTCGACTTCATTCTAGGATATAGTGTACCTGGATTTATTCTTGTGTTCAAAGTGCTGCATGAAACATTCTGTGTATTTAAGTAGATCCTATCAATTGATATTCTGATAATTATTTTGCAGCGAAGAGAATTTATTTTATGCCATTGCAAATCATCGTTACAGAAATTCTTGTTTTCCTTTTGCCCGGTGGTTAAGTAGCGAACATGCCAGACATTTTTTCCACTCCAATGTACGATAAATTACGAAAACCGTGAGGGTCCCTAAGCCACCCTCGATGAAAAACGATACGCTTATACGTTCGTTTGTTTACCTATCGTCCTCGATTGTTTTTCGAGGCGCGAAAGAACAAACCGCAACCACTGCCTGCGCTCCCTCTAAATTGCTCGTTTTTGTGGTAAGGAAAAGCAGGAACGTGCTTTATCTGCTCTACAGTATTTACGAATGTTTTTCGACGATACCCAGGAACGACAATGTAAAGAAATTCGACGAAAAAGCTTGAGTAAAATATTCGATATAGGAAACGAGAAAAGCATTACTTTCGTTTCTTGTTAGACATAAAGTTTGGTGGACTTGCGCGAATACAAGGTGGAGTGTGTGTGTTAAAAGCTTGACTGTATATTCCTCTAAATTTTAAAAATAATAACCAGAAAATTAAGTAATTAAATTTAATTTTATATGTGGTCACAGATTTATTTGTATCTTGATTATTAACGTTATCTAATGCAAAAATGTATTTATATTTGAAATTTAAATCACCATCGTGATTAGTTTATCTGATTTTTAATTATCTGTACATCGAATGTTGAGCTTAAAATATTATAGTAGGTGTCTCATCATTAACATAGTTTCTAGTGCATGCAGTATTTTTCTAAGATGCACATTTTTATGCATATTTAACTTATTTTAAAATAATCAGAAGATATCTTTAAACTTAATTAAGTTCATAAACAAACTTAATTCAGCCAATGTTTTGATATTAGACAGGAATATTGCAATATTACTGAACGATCTCTATATACTTAGATAATAAACTTTCAGGTTGGTAACCTTGAACGTGTTTTGTATGAGTTTACGTGCTAGTTTTCAAACATAATCCCACGTTGAAGTTACAAATATATAGGTAACACGTTACGAAAGCGATGCGTCATTCTCGAAAATTAAGGAAATCTACTCAAAAACATACACGCATGCTTTCAAAGGAAAGTTTCCGATTAGGAAAATGTATCTTAGGTTTTTTTTTTAATTTATAAAAACTTACTTTTAAGTAAATTAAATAACTATTTTTCAACCAGATGTTTCATTCTATTATTTTATTTATGGTATAATTTTACTGTTTCCTGTGCACTTTAAAACTAGAAAATGTGGACATCTCTGTAGTTGTGCAATTTTCTTTTCTGCTGTTCACCAGCCATTTAAAATCTCCTTTCATCATCATTATACATAGTTGTTTGTTTATGGAAAAAACGTAAATGTGATACATATATCTACTTTAAGAGCAACTCTGTCTTCATTTATTTGGCAAAGATTATAAACCAGGATTGTATTACGAATATTTCGTAAAGAAACAATTACGTTCTATTCGAGTGTGGCACCGGATTTTAAACTGAATGAACAACTTTAATGTACGATTTATTTCTATTCAATCAAAATCACCTCAGAATTTGCTTTGTTAGCGTAATTGTTTGTTTACGAAATAATACAATACAGACTTGTCGACGTTGAATAAAGGAGAACATAAATATTTTTAAAGGAAATATTGTAAAAAAAGCAACTCTTGTCATTATCCGAAAAAACCTTCATATCGTTATGAAGCTCTTCATTTCGAAGGTACCACGGCGCATTGCTGACTAGCCAAAGTACTATGGTCTGGGACATTTGTCTGATTTCAATGTGTGATTTTTTGGTACTTCTCAACTAGCGGCAATATTAATTAATTAAATTTTTTTTTTGGCGAGATAATTAATCAAGTTCATTCTTTATTCTTGATAATTTAAAATAATGATTGAGGATTTGTCGGAATTATATGAAAGATAATTTAGTATACTGGTTTTGCGTCTTTGATAACTGAGTTGTTTTCTGAGTTGTGTGTGAGTTGATAGCATGGTGATTACTTCCGGCAAATGACCAGGTTTTGAAAAAATGTTGGACAAAGTTTTGTTGAATTTAGCTAATTTTAAAATACCTAAGCACTGAAATATTTTCGGATTCAGATCTTGATTTTTTTCAGCTAGTTTTACGACTCTATTTGAAGAGAATAATTTCGTATTCATCAATGAAACGATCCTGAAGCTAATAGCAGTGCTGACCCTCTTAGATTGAATTCACCTTGTAGATTTTTTCTACTTGAATTGTCACTTAGGTTTATTGGTCTATATTCGAGTTTACAAGCAAGAATTTGCTGATTAGGTCAGTCGTTGTTGAGAAAATGTTGAATTCTATTAGTTAATTTTATTCTCTCGGATTATGTAAACTAAATACTTTAAAAACTTTCTTATAACGCTCTCGTTTAGGTAGATTTTTTTAGCTATAACATAGTTTTTTGTCGGTCCCAGTCCAAGCGAATGAATTAAACATCTATTAAACTTGATTTTAAAAATTGGATAAATATAGCACACAAAAGAAAGAAAAATGATTCAATGAGAGAATTTGAAAATTAAATTCAAGACGATTTTTCAGCATTGAAAAACATGTTTTGTGTTGGGCCATGAAGAAATCAGCCAAAAAAATACGATCAACAAAAAACAAAGGATTAGATACCATAACAGATGTACGATAAGGCCGTGCAATCGGTAAACTCTTCTCAACACCATAAGTGAGCTTTTCACCATTGGGATTGAATCACATAACTTCTGAAGCAATGTTATAGTAGAAGGATGGTCTGAAAATACTTATAGATGATGGTGTGGTTTATTATGGTTTAATTTTAATTTCTGATCTTACGTTGGCAATACACTCTATTTGACAATATATAAATTGACAGAACGACCCTCTTATTGCTTGATAATGTAGGCATGTTGTGTTTCTGTTTTTTCAGTCTCATTCTACTAAATGTAGTTGCTTATATGCGTCATAACTTCAAACTTCGGTAGATACATGAATATTTATGTGGCGCTTTGAATAATTATAATATGTATATGTATATTATATAATGTATAGTCATACGAAATAAAAAATTATACAATTGAAAAAAAAACTGATAAGAAATTTTAGTATGTGTATGTATATAATGCAAGATATGTTCAGCGATATAATATGTGTAGTACAAGTTAGATAAATTGTAAGTACTTACATTCTCACGTATGGGTTTATTTTCTCTTAACCTTTGAGTGTTTACGAATTAGTACAGGTCAACAGAAATGTCTAATAATAAGTAATGATACATCCATGTGAACTATCATTATTCTCTTGCAAAATTTTGTACCCAGGAAGTGGAAAAAAAGTAAAATATTGGGAATACAATCGCTATTAGGTTTGCGATTGTAATTTTCATATGTATATCTGTTATACGAGGAACTTAGCTTTTAGGTTACGCCATGTATGTATGTTATTAACTACAACTATTCGGCAGAGATAACCGCTTTACGTGAACAGAAACGTAACATAGACGGTATTACGGCGCGCTCGTTTGTTGCAATAATTTACTAGTGTGGCGTTGTCTTGAGGTAATAAAATATCCTCGACATTGGATATTACCGACCTGCGCTCGGTCGGGTCTATTTATATACCTATCTTTTGAGCACGCTGTAAGCTTCCCACTCGCTCACACATCTGTTTGATATAGGTACGAATACGTATACGTATACTAAGCTTACCTATAATACAAACATACAAATTCCTCCACTCCAGTGCATAAAATACCTTATCTAAATCATACTGCGATATGACAAAAGTAATCTGCCTGATTAATTTCGCTTGATAACTAGTTTGTTTATATTCACATACGATTTTCTGAGAAAGATACTGTACGGAGTACTGCAATATTATAAAGTGTTTTGACGTTATGAGAAAGTTTCCGATAAAAATTTGTAATATGTAAAGTTTCTATCAGATATTCCTAGTATTGAAAATATACTGCCGTTGTAAAGTTTGCCGGCAAAATAGAAGCTATATAGGGAGTTAGTGTGTGTATGTTCGAATATTCTACGATACGTAAGGATGATATTAATATTTACTTCCATTTTAGTCAACACAATTTAAAATTGCGGTACCTTTTTGCGTATTTACGCTAAATATGGTCAAGCCATTCTGGTTTATCATTAATTAGATAAAAAAAGAATTAGCTACATACATAGGTATACTATAAAGCGGTTTGAAAATTTCGTACATGTAAGTACGTAATCATATGAGAATTCCTCTTGAAATTTTTCATCGTAAGATTATTTCGTAAGTTTCGTAAGTCAAAAACAACGCTATAAATTAAATGGTTACTTATTTCTTAATATACCGTTTCTATTAACAAAAACTGGTATACATAAAAATCGTTCCTGAAAAATCAAGTGACAAATAATCTGTGACATGAACTGTTGAACAAGTTTCTACAATACTTTTTTAAGTATTCATTACATTGGCGTTTTCACAGTTATTCTCATAATTCTTTATTTGTCCGCACTTGCTATGTAATACCATTTGTGGCTTTAGAATAGAAAACACGCCCAAATAAGTTCTGCTTTTTGTTGCTTAAGGTTTATACGTGTAATGTTTGTTTTAAAAATATGAAATAGTCAAGTACTTGCTCCTTAACCGTTTGTAATCACTCTCCAATTTTTTGAATTTTGATATTCAATTTGTTTGATTGTTTAAAACACAAATTAATTTTGTTTTCATGTACCTACCATGGTATATTTTTTATGAATTTTTTAAATCGCGCATGAAATTCTATATCAAAAAAATATATGCAGTGTACTTTCTCTTAGCGGAGACCTCTTACACGCGGACATTCTTTATATTTATGTAAGTGGACAGATTGTCGGGTAGATACCGAAAGAAATGTGAATGGTATTACATATAAAAATTTATTCTATTAAACGGACTCTCTATTAACCAAACACAGACACACGATCAACAATTGAAGTGTAATGAGCAAGTACGCGTAGATTTTTGATTTTATATTATTACTGGTATGTGAAGTTCTATTGTTATAAATGACTTAGTAAATGGCTTAGTATTTGTGCTTTAGGTGCAAAACTTATTATAAATAATAATGAATGAATAATAATATTCCACTATCTGGGTCCATAATCCGCTCAAAGGCAATGGAAATTGCCAAGCAATTAGAATATGAAAACTTTAGTGCCTCATCTGGTTCGTTAGAACGCATTAAAATAGACATACGAGGGAGCGTTTTTATATTCGCGGAATGGGAAATAAGGAGTGGAAATAAAAAACCAAATTATTTTTCTTTTTCAATATATTCACCTGCAAGACGGATACATTTTTCACATCTTTTAATTAATTTATTTATACCCTCATAAAAAAATGATTTCTCTTTATCTGCAAAATACGCCGAAACTGCCTCCTTGACTTCATCATCGGCAGTAAAGTTTTTACCCCGCAGCTCTCTTTTCATTTTCGGAAACAGCTAATAATCACTCGGGGCCAGGTCTGGGCTTTAGCGTGGGTGATTCACAATTTCGAAGCCCACCTTACGCAGGGCAGCTAACGCAACACGGCTCTTGTGGACGGGCACGTTGTCGTGCAAAAGCAGCACACCTTTCGTCAATTTTCCCCGTCTTTTCTCTTTAATGGCTTCTTTTAGTCGCTCTAATATTGAAGCATAATATTCTCCAGTTATAGAAACACCTTTATCTTTATAATCAATCAACAATATTCCTTCCGAGTCCCAAAATACCGTTGCCATGAGTTTCCCAGCCGATTGTGACACTTTAAATTTCTTGGGAGGTGCTGTGCCCTTTTTATGCCACTGCATGGAGTCTTGTTTGGACTCAGGTTCATAATGATGAACCCAAGTTTCGTCTCCAGTAACAATTCGACTCAATACACCATCCTTGTCTTCATTACAGAGGTCCAAAAATGCACGCGAACACTCTACGCGCTGTTGTTTTTGCAGCGGCGTGAGCATTCTCGGCACCCATCTTGCGCTGACCTTAGACATGCCGAGATGATCGTGTAGGATTTTAAAAATTGTTGTATCAGAGACTCCAACCATTTCTGCGAGTTGTTTCTTCTTTAGTCGAGCATCCTCGAGTACACATTTTTCAACTTTTTGGTTAAGTGCTGGCGTGGTCACCTCAATGCTCCTGCCCGGCCTCGGGTCGTCTTCAAGGGATTCCCTTCCTTGTTTAAATAAACTATGCCACTTGTACACCATGGTTTTTCCTGGACAAGAGTCGCCGTAAACCAATGACATCTTATTCATTATGGTCGCGACTGATTTTCCTTGCCTGGTAAGGAACTTTATAACGGTACGATATTCGATTTTTTCCATATTTCACTTTTCACTCCTGATTATGTTACTTGGTTGACGATAGCTCAAAGACTAACTGTCTAATAACAATGAAACTTCGTATTTATACTAATTGTGAGTCGCTGCACAGGCTACGCCCCCAATGCGCCTAATCACTCCCCTACAACCCGCTAATTCCGCGAATATAAAAACGCTCCCTCGTAATATTACTTTTAATACAATATTGGGAGAAAGTGCAAGCGTTAAGGTTAACAATTTTAAAATAAAAATTCTGACTATAATTAGTGGTTATAATTCTAGAGACGTTTATAATGCCGACGAGACGGCCCACTTTTCTGGCGCTCTGTCTAATAAAACTATTGCCTTTAAAGGCGAAACATGTGTCGGTGGAAAAATGACTAAGGAGCTTTCAACCATTTTATATTGTGTAAATATGTCGGGGCAATCAGAAGAACTACGTGTGATCGGTAAATTCGATAGACCTCGTGCATTTCGGAAAATTAATTGCAATAATTTTCCGTGTTTTGGCGATTTAATAAGAAGTCATGGATGACATGTGAAGTCATGATAGAGTTTTTGTGAATTCGATAAGAAAATGGGCTTGCAGAACAACATCAAAACCCTACTTTTTCCTGAAAATGCTGCATCCAGGGAATTTGCCGCTAAAAACTATCAAAATAATTTTTCTTTCGCCTTTCACAACCGCAGTTTATCAACCATTAGATCACGGAATTATCAAAAAAATTAAAACCTGTTACAGATCAATAACTGTAAAATATATTTGAGCTAAAATATCTAACCAAGTCGATTAATTTAATGTTTCAGTAATCTGCGGCACATCATGTTGATTTTGATGAATACGTAAGTGTTGACAAACACTTGGCCTACGAAGGTGTAAATGTAGAAATAAGTGTTGAGATTGGTGAAATCTTGCTCCGGAGCTGTCCGTTTAAGAGAGAGTACACTATATAGCCTAATATGTTTGATAATGAATGATGTACAATTATTAAATGTATTCAAAAATTTGATAATATAAAGGACGCTTCATTTAAAAAAGTTACTTTCATCGGCATTAACTTGGTTGAAAGGAACGCCAATTTTTGTGCAGCTCTGTATCTATAGACATAATTTTTGAAGGCATCAATTTGATGTTTCATATTTCAGCTAGTCGAATCGAATATTAGGTCTTCAGTTGCAATACATTCCAAGTATAGAATTTTGAACACACACTCAGGGATGTCAGAAAGTCACAGTAATTTGCCGTGTCAGCCATACTAGGGATCTGAACCTTCTGACCCTCTATCGTGGTCTACAGGTCGAGTTACCAGAACTTTCTGACATCCCTCCCTCGCCAAAAATTTGTCGCTTCTAGTTGAGTTGCTATGATTTTCTATCTACTGCCCACTCCACGTACCTTAGTCTCAGAACGTCTAGCTAGCAGACACTTTGAATAAACATGTTGATTGGCACGTTTAGTGCAAGTGTTTAAACACAATTGTCAGCCGTTTTCTACTCGAGTTCAAGAATTATTTACTCCATACTGCTTTCTGTCATCTAAATGTCGACTAGCTTGGCGGTGTCAGAAATTACGTTACGTCTTCATATATTCACTCAGTGAACAGATTAGTGAATTTCTGTCATTAAGTTTAAAAGTCTCATTGTACGAACGAACAACAACGACAGAATTGAAATTTTTGTGACTCTTTCTACCAGGACTATAGTTTCTGAGAGCTAAAACACAGCTATTCTGATATTGTCCTCTCTGTAAAAATTCTGGTCAGCTATCATAATACATTTTTTTGCATTGCATGTAAACAATGCACCAAACATGAAAAATAGTATTAAAAGTTGAACTGTATAGACTATGTAAGAATGCAGTTCACGAGTTTGCTTCAATAAGGTTATATTTATTACTCAAAACAAAATTTTCCTCTACTTTGACCTATAAGCTAGTTTTAGGTATGGCAGAGAAATAGAAAGTACCTGCTTTATTATCTCTATCTTTCAGTACAGAAAGAGATATTTTCCACTGCTATTTTACACATTCTTGTTGTACTCCATGCCTGTACAAATAGATGTTCACTTAATGTAGCTCTCGGTTGCCATGAATTTTTAACGAAGCTGTGAGTTTTGACGAAACGATTTGTTTTCTCAGTATTCCTTAAATATACATACATATAATCCCCTTTACGAAGTAGTTTGTTGTTTGCAAACATAAATTAAGACTAACTTATTATTTATTTAAGTCTTAATTTACTTTGTTTTTGATATTAACTTTTAGTTCAATAAATGCATTCTGTTAATACATGCTGTATTTTTATCACTGTTTTATAAGCTACGCTCCTTTGACGCCATTTATTATCTCTGTACACAGATAATGTTTCTGTTTTCGTCTACTATCTCTAACAAAAATTCTAGTCATATACATGTTTTTCTACGAAAAGCATCGATGAATGTAATATTAAAATTATCATATTGTTATTAATCCTTTAACAGTTGAGTTAAACTTACTTGGTCTATGTTGGGTGTTAATTGGAAAGCATATTCATCTATCTCACTAAACCTATGAATTAATACGTAGATGGTAATATTAAATCAATTAGGTTTATTTCTATAATTGAATGAAAGTATATACTGGTGTACGATTATGTAAATAGATTTACACATTGGCATCCAATAAAACTTCATGTCTGTTTATTCATTAATTAGAGATACCGTGTAGACATTTTTATGCTAACGTAATAGATCAAATCTGTATTGAAATATTTTTCTTTCGTAACCGAGCTGGAGTAACAGCTATTTAGCAAGTTGTAGGTGAAATTTTGAAAGATAAGGCTTACCATTTTCCGAACAACATCTATTTTATGAGTAATAATAAATAACACACGAAAAAGATTTGTTTAATTAGATATCTGTCATTTTAACGACTGCTTCTAATTAATTGTACATATCTACGATCTACTGTCTTTAATAGTGCCTAGCACCTGGCACCGTTGGTATAAATAACCGTTGACTTTTCATATTATAAGAGTCATCTGTCATTGTTTTTCATGGATTTATAGCATCTGAAATTAGCTTTCTCGGCATCGGAGAAAATTCAAAGTAATTAAATTTTAAACGCAGCATTTCTTCGGAGTAAGTCCTTCTTAATTAAGATACATAAATATCTGGTTCTTTTCCTCTGGGATAATTCTTTTTTAATTCTTGTAGTATTTTAAAGTCATCTCTTTCGTAATGTTTTAAACGTTTACGATTTTTTTTCTAGCAATTAATTCTAAATATAATACTTTTTTCATACTCATAGTCAGTTTATTAAATAAGAGTACAGTTTCAATAGTGTGTTTGATTTGTACATTAGTATCTTGTTGGAAATGAAATACGTATCATTTAAGAAGAAAGGAGAAAGTTATGATTATCGGAAGAAAGGTTTAGTGAGAGCGTCTCTTCGTATACAACTGTTGGTCGTCAGGTAAAGGAGTTCAAGACAGCAGGAACCAGCGATGAAGAGTCTGGTAGGATATAAGGATAGATCTGAATTTGGAGATAGATAAATAGATTTTATTAATTTTCAGTGGGATGTCAGGCGGACTTGTAAACAAAAAGATCTGCTTATGAGTTTTGGTCGATGGAAAAATTACTTATTCGGATATTTTCAATCAGTTTTGTCATATGGCATCTCAGAGTAGGCCTAATTTCTTGATACGGAGAGAACCTTACAACTCCAAAAATGGTGTTGGTTACAAACTGGCTGAATCACATTCTTAGCCTATGTGCCACTACAACCTGTATTGACATATAATGCAACTATTGCAGCGTACACTTGGTGAACTCTTAGTTAAATAGCAGCAATTAGTAGCTACTACTCACATGATACTCTTAACCAATCGCTACTGGAAATCCGGAAACACAGGTTGTGATTTTATTTCGAAAAAAATCTCACATTTTCTTTCTATCCAAACATACAATAACTTACCAAACTAGATACAAAATCTAAACAGAAAATAAAACATTTCTTCTTGCTTGGAAAGTGCCATTTCTGTAACTGAATTTTTGAACGATCGACTAAATTATTTCCATTTGGTTTTTAATGTACATTTTAATTGTGATATTTTGACAAGTCACTATCTATTTATTTTGGAGAAATCATATTCCATGAAGTCACTCTAAGGATTCATTTGGACTGTATCAGGATACTGGAGTTGCTAGGTAATATGCTACTGCACAATGTGAATATCACACTGAATTATGAATTTATACTATTAATCAACCAAATGTCTACAGGGAATTTTTAATTTGACGTTAATATTGGCAAATGATGGCAGATAGAAAATGACAATCTAAGTTGTACATGTATGTAGAAAACAAAACTACATTCGCGTAGAATGGGGCCGTCCCGTTTTTTTAAATGTGTTAATAAATATTTTATTATGAAAAGTTACTATAATCTGATGTAGGTAATAGCAAAAATTATAATTTTAGTGTTACTGGAATTACACAAAAAAGAAAATAAAACCGATTATTTGTAAATCGCGCGTTTAGTGACGTGATAATGGTACTTCTTTTTATTGGCTTAAACTTGTAAGAATATATCAACGACAAACGTAGTAATGTAGAAGCATTAGCCTATAGCATTAGCCTATAGCATTAGCTATAGGGCATGACAGGTGTGTTGACAGTGACAATTATTATAAAAAAGACGTTTTGACGACAAGACGTGTAGGTATATGAAATACATTTATGTTGTGGAATCAAATGTAATAGAACTTTCAGTCTTTAATGTGTGGTTTTTGTGTACTAAAATACGAAATGTAAAAAGGTATAAGTAAAGCAAGAATTTGGAAAAGCCGTTAGTAGTTATATTGCATATAATCCTGTCAACACGTAAAAAGAAAAACGATGTGACTTTTACTAAATAATATTTGTTTACCATGAAAGATATTGAAATGATTTTGGTCACATTGCAAGCAAACAAGTACAGCATCTACACGAAATCAAGAAAATTGGCAAACATGTTTTGTTCAAGGAAATTATAGTTCTCTTCGTGATAATATATTCTTGACTATAAATGGTAATTCTATACAAGGATTCATTGGCAGCGGAAGTGATCTGAACTTGTTAAAAGCCAACAGTTAGGTGCAGATGGGAGCGCCAAAATTTGATAATACTTTGTGTTTTGGTAAAAGGATTAGGAAATGTGCAAATAAAAACATTCCCGTCTGAAGTAAAAGTCAGTGAACACATTCTTAAAGCCGACATCGTAATACAGAAAACCATCTAGACGTAGCTAAACCAGGGCATGAGAAGAAAATTAGCGAAATTATAGCTAATTATAAACCAAAACACCCTAAAGAAACGAAGATATGCACAAAAATTATATAAGTACACTCATTTTTAGCAGATGTAACTACTCTCTTTTTGGGTTTAGGCTTTAGGTTTAGATAGAATGGTTGAGTGGAAGAGCAGATGTCAACTTTTAGTGATGCATCTGAACTCCAACGCCACTTTTCACTTCATTATTAATATTAATATAGAAATACTTTTGATTTTTTTGTAACATACATATGTTGGAAATAAAGATGCTTTTCTGGATTCTTGCAACGAGATACAAAACATTTCATGATTAATTGATATCAACTAAGATTCAAATAAAAATAAACCCGGATTCCAAAGGTGATAATGTTAAAAAATACACAGATTAAAACTGAAATCTAAGCACACCACAAAATAATAACAATACAATAGTTTATCAAACAAATATTAAAATAAATACTATGAAAGAATACAGATTGACAGGAGGTGGATTTCGTTTGACGTTTACGTAGCTAACCAAAAAAAAGAAAGATTACATTTGTAATTAAGAAAACATTGATTTGTTATTTCTATCTCTTTCCATATCATACTTTTGGCAAGCTTCTCTGTCAATTTACCATTATCACGTCATAAATGCGGTAAATTCAAATTTCAAACTTTGATTTTTTTTTTTGGCATATTTATTAATAATATAAAAAAAGAAAATACGTAGACACTATAATTTAATGTACACTTTAAGAAAAAAATATAAAAAAAAAATCCGGGACGGCCCCATTAGTAACATTACGTTCAGCACATAAATAAAATAATTTATAAAAATAATCAAATTTGCTTGAAATTAATTAAAGAGAGAGTAGAAAAGATCAAATCGAAGAAAATACATGGGTATGTGGCACTAGGAATTGTCACATGTATTGTGCTAAAATAATCCAGAATCAGATTATGGAAATAAGTACAATATTAGAGATTTGCTCTAATACCACTGGATTACTAGCGCTCTAAGTTTTCCAGAAACGAGCATCTACTTGTTTTTTGTAGGTGGTATCTGAGGCAGCTAACCAGAGCATAGATTTATGGGACTCTGTGGATACCATTCACAAACATTATTACATACTGAAAATACAAGAATAGTCTCTGACCAATAAATTTATTCATTTTGGCTCTCCTTTTCTACAGAGGACATTCATTCAAGCACTGGTATTCCCTATTTGGGATCTGCCACTAATTGATTGCTTTGGGAATGGCAGTACTATACGAACCAGCTGTAGGGTGTTACTTTGGGAAATTGAACTAATGCAAAAGTGACAGCACCCTCAAAGGAAACAATATTTTTAGAGTTAAATTGATATAATCCATGAGGATATAATCACAGATATTTAGAAAATATCTTCAATACATGATACTTTCTCGAAGTGTTATATAACACTAATGGATTTAAAGTTAATCTTCGTTAATTGGAATGTTGACATGTGTAATTATATTTTCCTTCTATTGCTAAATAGTTTTATAGCTAAGTTAGTATCTACAGCTTTTACCTAAAGATTTATTGAAGGTGGTTTGTACACCGAATATTGAATTTTATTATTTTAAAATGTTTATCCCTGGCACCAAGGGGACCTGCTAGAAGAAACTTTGAAATAAACTAATGTTCACTTGCCATAATGTTTGTTTAGTATGATTATAAACAAGTAATTATAAACGTAATATTAAGATTTAATTACAGACTAATAGGCGAATAATAAGCGACATACATACATAAATAAAGTGCTTAATTGTTTTTTGAAGGTATTTCAAGTATAATTAATTGGATAGACGATTAAAGCTAAATAGGAATAAGTTTAATATCAAGGAAAAAATATACATATATAATTATGTATATATTTCATTTAAAAGGTTATTGCAATTTTTTTATTAAATACGTTACTTAAGTCACTTCTTCATCTACAATATATAATTGAATTTTAATATTATGCCAATAATAATAATAATAATAATAGTACAGTAAATCTAAGTGAAAAAAATTTACTTAGATTTATTGTCTCACGTTGTACGGTCGAGTACTTCCCTTCAACTTAATAATAATAATAATCTTTAATTGTCAACAGTCATATACCAATTACAGGACTATACTAAAAACAAAATACAAAACGTGAAGTAATATACATAAGAAATAATAATGAAATACTGTAAAATATACAAAATAGCAATTCTAATTCTAATGAAAACACTGAGGTAAACAAAAGTCTCTTATTTGAATTTTTCTACCAATAACTGAAAATAATTTGTCTTTAATGTAAATAATACACAAGGTTGCCCTCCAGGAATTTCAATAACGGTGTTTAGGTTCTTGAATTAATCCGAGTTCCTTTCAGTGACGGGAGGCGATCTTCATTCTCTCTGACAGTCAGGCAGCCTTAAAGGCTCTACCACCTTGTTATGTAGCCTCCAAACTAGTATGGGAATGTCTGCAAAACCTAACTGTTCTGGCCAGAAACAAGAAGGTCACCTTGGTGGGGGTGTCGAAACCCACAGCTATGGCGGGCAATGAAACTGGAGACCAGTTGGTGAGGAAAGGTTTCCAAATGAAACTTTCCGGACCGGAGGCAGGTGCAGGTATCACAAAGGGACTCAGCGTAGAGCAGTAACATGTTTATTAACAGGACATGGCTGACTAAGGGATCACCTGCACAAGACGGGGATCTATAAAGATGAACCCCATGCATTTGCAAACGCTGAAGAAACCTTGATATATGACTCCAGGAAAAATTTGGGAGTTTGTTAACAACTAATATAGTTAACAGCAAGCAGTAAATAACAATTGGCATACTAGTTTTATCTTAAGACTGATTGACTTGATGTTAGTAAGTCAACACTTAGTCACTGATTGTTACTTAACCTTTTTTTATGTGTGGTGGTTAAATTATCTATTTGGATCAATGATTACATATTAGTTAACGTTTTATTCAAAATAATTAGATTCGAATTGGGTATTTTGAAAGAATGTTACATCAATATTAATGTGTATATAAGCTAACGTTCAATTTATGAAAACAAAGGATTGAAGTTTATTTCCCGTATACGCATCGAACCTCATTACATTAACAGAGAACTAACTTTTTAAAATGTCAGTGCCAAACCGTCGTTACTAAATTGAAAAATCCACACTAATAAAATATTCATTCATCAGCTCGGCTTGTCCTTCGAATCTAAGCATGTACCAGTAGCGCGGCAAAAGTTAGGAAACTGATGTATCCGTTAGGATAGATCATCGATTTTCTACATCAAAATCCGTCAACATTTATGTCATCCTCATCAATTATGCAGAAAGTCCCAGCTCAACTCTAAACTGACGTTGCTGCCGGTTAGCCTCTCGCATGCTCTTCCATCCACCCGTCCGATATCTCTGCGTCTCTTCAATAAATAATTTAGTCGCTTTTAATGATGAAAATATAAACTGCGACATCGCCGCTACTGGTTGTCCCTCCGGTCCGCCCTATTATTTATTAAAATAGTTGAGTTTAGGATTTCCGGACCGTATGATGAAGAAATGCATAAGGAAATTGTGTACTGAGAACAGTCCGACGAATGTGTATAACATGGATTTAAAGTTTTACCATTGGGATTTTCTGAATTCTTGAATGGTTTTGCTCCAAGATTTTGTTTGTTGGTAGTTACTTTGCGTCTTTATATTTTCTGCTTTTTTGCAGGCGTATTTATCCATGTCATGATTATCCTAAGTTAGTTCCTAATAATATTCTGCGACTGGCACTCTCCAGCTTTTTTTCACTAAAAGATTCAAACATTAAATCCAAACAAGATTCGAAATATGTATACGACTTGTTAGTATTTTGCTGGTAGCTGGAGAGCATACAATGAACGAGCAGATTGTGCTGGAAAACCAATATAAGCAATGAATTGGTTGCATTGAAATATAAGTTTAGAAAAGAGCTGAACTATGAAAAGTGTACTTTTGTATCAAACTAATATGAGGAATGCTTGTTAAAAATTAAAAAAATGAAAAAAAGTATAATTCAGGACAGATAAATCCAATTGATGCACGCAACTTGATTGATCGTGTTCATATGTGATTGATGTGCTTGATATCGAATGAAATTGTTTATTGAATTACGGCATATTAGAAATATATTTGTTATAATAAGCGTATAACAAAGAGAATGTACTTGCTACATACTCATTTACAATCAACTCAAATGGTAGTAAAACATGTATGTACTACAAAAAGAGAATGTCGTGTATTTTGTGGGACAAGCAGGATCTTGTTTATTATGAACGCTTCGGATAAACAATTGCTCAATGAAATCTTGTCAACAAGCAAAAAACTGTGACAAAAATGATTAGCAGTAAATACGTTATTGGAATTGTAATAAACTGATGGTCATGCAATTGAAATTATAAATTTTAATTAAATTTAAAACATGTTAATGTAACCAGAAGCTTCATTAAAACTTAAGTGCATGATACTCAAAACCGCCGTGGGAAAAATATCGTCATATCATTATAGCAGTCAATGTGCATATGTATCTTGGTAATTTTCAAATCGGTTTTTCGAATTTTTAATAAAATTTGTTACTGGAACTATTACACGGTATTAATTATTTTCTATAGGTATCTGTTATCTAATCACTTGTTTGCACTTTCGAGAATACACATTAATGTATATATATACATATGTATTTGGACATTTAGATGTATTTCAAAAGATTTTTGATCATTCTCCAAATTTTCCCAAGAAGATCGTTGAAGAAGATCTTAATATTCTTAAAGGTCTATCGAGGCAGCACCCAAATTCAATCAACAATTTACATTTAACTAGACGGTACATATCTAGTGATCTTTTAAAAACTACATGACAAAATGTTTATTAATAATTAGCCTTCTCGCAACTTGGTTCCTGTTCATCAGTATATTATTTTCGTATCGAATACTCATTGGAGAAATTTTCTGCAATTGTGTATAGTTACTGTTTCCTAACAGCATTTTTTTTTTAGTACAGTTTTTGATCATAAGAGGATCCTGACCATTTTGCAACATTATTCTTTATTTTTAGGTTAGCATTACCTTTTGTTTGCATGTTTACAGCAAAGCGACCTTTACTTGATTTAATTTATTTTGCATCTTTTCCCTTCGAGACTGTACTTTATAAAAAGTTTTAACAGTTGCACTCATTTCCACTGGACAATACCTACCCTACTCCACAGACAGATGCTTTTGAAAAAATCTATAAAATCATCTGTACAAATAACTATACTGCCTATTATAAAAACACCAATATCTAGATAGTTAGCACATATCTAGTAATTCTAATAGATTAAGACACAGGAAACGCATGATGGAAATAGTATTGTCAAGATATTGTAATGGATCATTACATTTAAACTGGATATGTAAGATAAGTTGCCTATACGTATAGGGAATAGCAATTAAAAGAAATTTAAATTAAAAAAATGTCAATAAATAGAATTAAAATTGTCAAAATTACATTAAGCAACCATTTAGTTAAATTAAGATAAACTAGATTTAAGTTGTCGACATGAATGACAGATCGGACATTTAATCTAACTGACATTTCGATAAATTTACATATTCAAAATGGAAAACCATCGACGATAACCCAATTACTCACGTGACATCACCTAATACCATTCCCAAAGGTAACTTCACATTAATTCCAGGGATTTGAGAACCCATTTCATCTGTGCCAATTTCTTAGTATAAATCGACATTGTTCAGCCAAATAACAGACAGCCATGAATCACAAAAAAAAAGCTTTCTTGAAAAAAATAAATTTCCGAGACCCATTTAAACTTAAATCTCTTATTCCCGAAGGGAGACAAACAATTTAATTAAATTGTCTACCAAGATTTTTCCAAAATAATACCCTGAGCCACCAAGATCCAGACCTTTGTCCATTCAGAGGCAGATTCCGAAGAATTTCTTCCACGTCAGGAGCATGAAAACCCCTCCAGCTTGAATTTCCAGATCATACGGCAAGAATTCAGCCAATACCCGATCCTGATCATTTCCCGACTGAGACACACTCGAACGGACCTCTTCACAGATAAGTGCTTATATAAAAGAAAGTATTAAAGCAAGAAATTGTTCCTTTTAATTTAAAACAAATTAAACTCAAGTGTATAACGACGAGTTAACCTCAATTAGTTAAATAAAACAGAATACTCAACAAGTTAGAGAGAATCATCCAAATTAAACTTACCTTTGGAAAATCCACTTATTCGTTTAGTTGTATTACATATTTATTTTATATAAAAAAATCACGTCTTAACACGTTATCTTTATAAACATTAATTGTTAAATATTAGTTTCTTACATGTTGAGAACATAGGTTCAAATTATCACGTTTGTATCTAAGTTTTAAAAGATTACCAACTCAAATTTGTCACCAATAATTTATTCCTAGTATTAAGGCGCGTTATTTAAATAAAAATTGAATTTTGTTAATGTACAAAACCTGTCTTTTAATTGTGTGTGTATGGAAAAAAGAGTCTTCAATCCACCTGAACCCTGAGAAAGAGTTTTGAAACAAATCAATTCGCAATTGTGTAAGAAAACAGTCCAGGACAATATATTCCATCTTAGAGAATCTTTAAATTTATCTTCTCTCTAAGTATTATCTCCTCGCTGATGTTTGATACATGCTTTTGTATTATCATATGATCATATGTATATATCACTTATGCTGTGGTAGCTTTTGCAATTTGCGCGGATGTTATTTTCGGCAAATTTAACAACTTAAATTATCTAAACACTCTTTTACGGTCTTGATAAGAGGATTGACTCTAAATTCCTAGGTTTGACATCAGTTGTTTGCCATATACATAGAGTTAACTGAAAAGAGTTTAAACTATATCAAAATAACACAACAAAAAATGAAATAAAGTATTTATAAAACTTCTGAAGAATGAAGACAGTTTCGCTTCACGAAAACAGTTAAGCAAATGATCCTCCTAAGTTATACAAAGTTAAAAAAGTCCATTGAACGAAGAGTCCATTATTACGAATCAGAGTGCAAATAAATTAAAGAAGACCACAACAATAGCTTTAGAACTTTGTCCTGCTTAGAAATTATTGTGGGAAGTTTTATATATGTGTATATTCTTTATTTATAATGCTCGTACTGTTTTTCACGAAATGCATGTTGGTTTAACGACTAATCTCTATTGATTCAGGAAAAAAATGGAATCGTTTTAATGTTGTAATTTTCTATGCGTCACAGAGTATGATAAACACCGTAACAAACTCTCAAAAAATGTCTGCTATCAATGTAGTATGCATTGTCTATCTAAATCCGGGAAATGTTTGGATAATGCTATATCAACAATGGTTCTCATTAGAAACAACCAATCTTCGATTGGACTATCGTTTGCTCGCCATATTCTTTCATAGAAAATGTATAAATAAACTACTACAGTTCCTTTCTATTTCTTCCGATGTCTTTCGTGAACTGAGCGTGATACTAAAATAAGCTATAGTGTTGAACGTTACTCCGGAGATTTATGGGTTGTAGATATTTTTATGCATGTTCGCCTACTGACTAATTGTTTACGTTTTGAAGATTGGGATAATCTAGCCGACTGTTACGGTTTCAGAAACACCACACTATAACTTCAACAGCTGATATCTCAAATAAACGAAGTTTGATTGATTTAGCAATACATCTTCCTTGTTAAACTGTGTAGGATATACACAAATTTTAGTTATATGATTTATGTAACGTTTTAAACTATACTATCGAGATAGATGTATTCGGATATTTACTATCTTGAAAACAACATATCATTCTAATATTACAGTATAAATCTCAGTTTTAGATCTAAGCTAATAATCAGGTTATTTGTGCTTACATAAGAATTGGACGAATTAACACAGTGTGTAGATGTGTGATCTATATTACACAGTAATTACGTAATAACAGCTTTTGTTTGGATTTTCAAGTAAATTCATGGAATTGAGCCATTTCTAAAGTTAAAATCTTATCGCGAGAATCTCGCACTTAAGTGATACACACATCATGTTAGAAGAAAATAAAAGAAGTAAAGACTTGGTTAAACACCGGATGCTGGTTACTTCCTTTTCTCATTTCGCTTCCCGCAGTTACATCATTTGTGGTGGCGTACTAAAAAAGTATTTACGATGTCGTGCATACAACTACGGGCCATTTACTGGTTAATTTTTCTATTAAAGTATTGAAAACCCTCGTTGTTGACAAAGCAGCCTTTTAAGTATCGGCGCATTCAACAGCTCCATTGCTAACAAGTAGTTGTTCTTTTATGGTGGGCTTTGTTAACGATGAATGGAAGGAATGTATTATTTTTTAGTGGAAAAATACCTCAGGTTATGTGCTCTTGTTCGTCTATTTTTGCCTTTCTTCTGTTTTTCGTAAAAAAGGAACAAGAATTACGTTTTTATTTTGCGGAGAATGCATAACAGTCAAACTGGGCAAAAATCAATTTTAGAAGTTTATACTTTCCGTAAATGTAATCATAAATCAGATTCTATAACAAATTTAATTAATATACTTTACATTTTCTATATTATATTTACAAAATGTTGATAATTTCTCTGCCTGTCTACCATCTTTTCAAATTAAATGCCAATTTTTCTGCAAGAAACTTCCGTTCAGTAAATAGAGGCTATGATTTAAAATGAATTTTATTTCTCTAAGAAAGAGCACTGCTTTGATGAACTTCATGAAACTAATTGAATTTGCTGTAAAATAAACCCTTTATTTATTAAATACACTTTCTCCGCGGAAAAAAATCGCAATTAATTTACGAAACATGGTACATTCTCTTTTATAATTTTCATGTTTCTTGTTCCAATTGTGCCATCTCGCCTCGGCAGTGGGACTAAATCAATACAATACACTAAGCTAAAGGAAACATGTAGAGAGTGTTTCATAAATAAAAAGATTAAATTAGTAATTTATGAAAGCTTTGAGAGTTGAGTAGAGATTGTTTGCTGCGTTGAAGTATTCCAGATGTTGTCGCCCAGTTTGATGCTTTTTCGACCAGTCTTTAGAAACCTGCCAAAGGAGCTGGCCATATGATTAACGAAATGTCAAGTGAAGACTTCATCGCACAAAACATAGAAATCTTCACAAAACTGTATATCTTAGCTTGCTGTAGCCGCGTTGTACCTAGTTCCGATTAAGTTGGATGCAACTTCCTCATAGTTTTGCCGGGCTTAGAAAGCTATCTAATGACATATCCCGCTGCTAAATTAAAATGTGAGCTACATGCGAAAAGTATCATATATTATAATAACCGTATAATAAGAAATTTTCAGGTCATCACAATTGCGTCTAGTATTTATAAAATATTACTAAAGCGACTCGTGTGTCTAGCGATCCATTTATACAGGGCGATTCATAACAAGCAACACAATGTTAGATGGTATGTACTTCCTATGAATCTATATTCTAATCTGCAGAATTGACGAGTTAAAAAACTTACATACTTACTTAATGTCAGTACTTTATTGATCGAAAATAAATAAAATAATTTACATTTACTTGTTTATGGGTACAATTGCAGCCAGGAAGTCGCTGCAATTGTGTCCACAAAAAAGCTCTATTGCTTGTCAAGAGTACTACTGGAGCTCTTGCCATTGAACATAGTTTGTTTTTGAAATATTGATTTTTTTTTGTTAAACAATATAATTTATACGGGTTTTTCGGTCCTTTAATAATGAAATCTTTGTTTTCAATATTTCGTCACAATTCTGTAACTTCTTCAGGAAATTATATTATTTCTAAAAGTATAAACAAATTATACAAATGTAAAAATGTTTATAAAAACTTACAAAAAGAATTTAGATTAACGTCTGGTTTGAAGTAATTCAAAATTTTGTCAATGTTGGCAGAATTTGTTTTAAAATTTCAAACTAGATAAAAATTTTTAATTAATCAAGGAAACTAAATTACAAGCAATGGCAATATATTAAATTGTATTCCTATTAAAGGGAACAATTAGGGAAATTAATTGATTACATTATATATTGCTAAGTTGATTAGTATCTGTTTTAAAATTCCCACTATTTTCAGTAATATTTATATTAAACATTTCAAGAAATAACCTATTCCTATATCTTGGTTCTTTATCTCTAAAATTACAGTATTTTCGAAAGCAATAGTATGATTTAGTTCTAATGCATGATTAGCCAACGCACAAGAACGCTTACCACTTCTAATTGTGTTGTTAATTAAGTTTACCCATACATGAGCTTCTCCTACATTCAAGCCAAGCATTTACTATTTTGTGTGCATGAATTTATTTCAATTTAAATTTTCTATCCAAACATTATTCAGCTATTAAAATCATTATTGACTCAGAAACAAGATGAATGTGATGATCTCTTAATAAAAAATATTCAAAATTTTCATTTCAATACAAATCCTATCCTATATATCCTTTAATTCAGATTGCTGAAGTTTTCAACTTCAGTAAGCTGAATTAAAGGATACATTTTTAATATTTCTAAGGCCAGTAGTACTACTTACTAGTGAATGTGAATATTTGATATAGGTTTCCTCGAAATGTAAAATTTACCAGGTAAAAATTCACTCACGCTTAGTCATCAAACGCATAGAGTCTTTCGCACCATCTGTTTCACTGAAAGACAGACCTATAGGCAAACTTTAATGGATGTCCCCGGAATCCTTTCAGACGTAACATATCGCCAGCAGCAGCATTCACGAGACGGCGACTGCGACGATAGAAATGTCCGACAACTAATGCATCGGTAACTGTGAAATGCATTCATAATATCGTATTGATTGACCAAGCGCAAACAATTCCCGTTTGCACTAGCGAACACACACTCGCACATACACATGCATACATACGTGCACAAACAGACAGTTTCAAACTCCGTGCACTTTAGAACAATAGTTACGTTACCTGGTATAGAGTCGAGACATTTTCGATCGCCTATTAATATTACTATCTCTATTTAATTCTCATAAATTCAACGTTCGCCTTAGATACTAGAATTGCTGATTTCTTCGCAGATATTCACCATTATGAAGGATTGGGTTGTTCGTTCTGTTCTTGTTGGAAAATTGATAATATCGCGATCAATAAATCGAGGAATATCTTTAGCTTTTGGGAATTAGGTATTTGTGTAGTAGAAATATATAGATTCAATGCATTACTGGTTTGTAAACAGAGATAATTTTCCATTTCTAGCAAATCTCAATTATTTGTGTAATTGTCTAAAGTAAAAGTATTAAATTCATTTTTTGATTACTTATTGAAGTTAAAATGGTAATGCTACGTTATATAACAAAATACTTTGCGATATGTTTAAAACATTGTACATGAATGGTATGGTTTCTAATTACATTTAGTATATGACTTAATTCAAATTTATGCCTCAGATTGTGGTCTCTTGTGAGTGACTGAAAAAAGTATTTCTTGTAAACTGCCTCAATTTTAGAAACACTACCATAAGAGGTTGGTGCGTTTATCAGATCCATTATCCAATTTTGCTATTCCGAACAAAGATGTTAATAAAATTTATTGTGTGATGAAATTGTGAGTTTGATATGTTGATGTCCTTGCTTACGTTGCTTGTGATAACTGGAATCAGTCTTCTATGGTAATATAGGTACAACCATAGCTCCCTAGGTTCAATTATATTGAGCTTTGGACAGTAAGACATTGAAACGTGAGCTAATAGCATTATTATATTTTGAACAGTTCTGCAGTTTAATTGGTTGATGAATTTGACAATATTCTAGCAAAATAACTAAGTCGACTAAGTATAATCTTACTTAATAATTCAAAATAGAATGTTTCCATAATAGTTTTAATGACACGTTCTACCTATTAACTTTTGAAATTTCGCATAAATTCTCCGTTCTTTAGCGAAATGGACGTGTAAATATTGTTAATGTTTTCAGCAAAATAAGCTTTATTGTATGGTTATGTCAGGGAAGAGAGCGACATGAACAGGTGTAACGCGTCAACAGCGAGGCACCCATAGTGATTCTATTGTGGTTTGCGTCACGTCGCTCAGATGAAACGCACTTGAATAGGATTTAAAACGTAACGACGATCATTTCTAATTATTTCACAGGTAATTTCGATGTGAATAATTGCGAATAAAGGGAAAAGAGAACTTGCGACCGCAGCGTTTTTGTTTAACGCGTTGTGCGAGCGTTTTTTTCACCAGCGGTGTTGGCGCCAGCATCGCTTAATCTAATCGCAATAAACTGTCGGCCTGCTTTTTCTGTGATAATATTAGCTTTTTTTTGGTTTTTATTGATACTGATACTTTCATTGTTTTTGACGTTGAAGTTAATTTTTATATTTATGAAGATCTGATCTTGCGAAAATTTATTCCATTTCCTAGTTTAGAATTCAGAAATTAAAATTTTCGAATCGACACAAATTGTGACTTTAACAAGCAAAAGTAGATATCGTTCAGTAAGGTAATTATTTAATAAGTAGAATGGAGAAGAAAACAAAATTGTGTAGAATTCAATTAACTGATGTCGAAAGTGCCGTAATGGAGGAAGGCAGAGAGAAGAATGTAAACTACTAAATAATAGACGATTCGGGAATAAACAGGCAATTTAGATTTAAAAACGACAATTATAATGGTTTCCCAGTACAAAGCGACGCAATACAATCTTTGAAATTTCCGTCATAAATCTGGAAGTAACGATGCTTGAAATTACAAAACAGCACCGGTGCATGAAAATGCATTCTCCACATATCCACGATTCACGCGACTCTCACTCTATTGATGGTTGGTCGTTTGATAATCGTGGGTGAATTAAATTGCGTTTGTCTTTTGCCGTAATTTGTTTGCTTTCTTTAACTTTGTTGATGCAAATCCTGCGAAAATACCGGAGTTATCTTAGTTAGCTAATAATAACAGTTTCATATCATATTTCAATTGATTTTATAATTCAATTGATACATATAATATGATATAATTTGATACAATTTTACAAATTTACGTTTACTTGAAAGGAAATTTTAGTTAGTTTTACTAGGCGCAGTTGGTGGAACCTGATGACTCGTAGTAGATTAGTTGGGAAGAGATCTAATTATCATATCTTGCATAATTAATGAATACTATTCTCTTGTTTTATCTTCTTCCCATCACAATAAGTGTACATACTTATTTTAGACAACGGAAGAGGTTAATCTAATATTCATGAAATGTATAGTTTAAAGGGCGAAGTATACGTGGGGAATAAAAGCGAGATGTGCAATAATAGTAATTGTAAATGCAGATGCAGTCTCATAATTTAGCAAAGGAAGTGTAACCACAATAAAGAGTTGAACGGAAAAAAAGAAACTCGAAAATTTGGATGCTAAGTAGGCCATGAAGTACTAGGATAGACATACAAGTCATGTCTGAGCTTAGAGCAAAATTGGCGTTAATCTCCGAAGTGTTGTTCAAAAAATAAAAAATCAAAATCACATGCACAACTTCAAAATATCTTTGCAATCTATTAGTTATTTAGTAATGGCCTTTGGATTTGACGGACAACAGAAACAGTATACAGTTGACATTTGTTTATCTGTTATCAAAACAGTAATGGCTGACTGATGGTTAAAGACGAAAGGTAGCCAAAAAATGTTTGCCAACTTTTGGGACATTACACGTTGAATGTTTCAAAATGAAAATCGTGATACCATTTGTATATATGTTAAACGATGATGAATTACAGCAAAGTAGATGCGTAAAATTTCAAACGTGAGAAAGTAGGCCTTGAGTTGTTAGTTTGCTCTTATGTTGACGTATGTACGCCTGAATGCGGTACATAACCGCTCACTGTATTAAATGTTAGTGTATTTTCGAAGATGAAAGTCGTAGATCAAAACAATTTAAGAGAACGTGTGTATAAGTTGCTTGGACAGCACACAAAATTATTTTGCATGATTTTCTATGAGAAAATGTCAGCCGTAGAACGATTTATCCAATTTTCTCACGGTACAGCAAAGGATTGCCGGCTGCTGGAATTACAAAACCTGCCAGAAAACTGATATTAAATAGAAATCAACAGGAAAAACTGAAAGACGCTGCAAAAAATCATCTTGGGGCATCGAACAGAACTTTAGCACGAACATGTCGACTGTTGCGAGGAAAGTTTTTGAAGAACGGTGTTTCGTTAATTATTGACGATAAAAAATATTTTACGTTTGGATGGAGTAAAGGTGAACAAAATTGTTGGCAGCTTTTTTAATATTGTTTGGTTTGACCGATATAGCATTTGTTACAGTCTTTGCAGTATAATATATAAACGACTTTGATTATCTTTTTTAAAATATATTTTTAAATTAGTACCTGTTGTTACCCTAGTTGTTTGTTCGTAGGTGAGAAAATTATGTGAAGGTCTGATTTTTTAAAATTGTGTTTTATTGTGTCGTTTAAATTGTTTGTCAACATTTTTCTTGTTTTTCTTTTATTTTTGACTGCGATACTAAAGATGCGTATATGATCACGAGTCTGGCTATAGCAAAGTAAGATTATCTGAGGTTTCAGTCCTTCGGATTGCCAAAAAGACAATGGGCGTACAATACTCTTGTGTTTCAGATAAGTTTCTCTCTAGCTCTAAGAAAATACTCACATATTTATTAAAGATTTCAAGTTATGTTTCTCCTAGTGTAGGCGCCTAGGGATGGCTTCCTTTTTTTGTGAGCGGCATCACGGCTAGTTTGTGCGTATTAGTGTTCAGGCACTCTTGTAAATACCATAACCAAGTTAAATTCATGGGGCATGGAATTAGATTGAGAATTTACCAACAAATCTTTTACTACAAGTACTTTAGAAATATCACAATACCATTTTTTTTTCTTCCGATGTGGGATATCAACGTATTAAACATGTTACATGTGTTAATTGTGCCAAGAAACTTTTATATGTATTCCGTCAGTTCTTCATAAAACGTCTTTGTTTTGCACTTTAACATTTTGATTAGTCAATTATTGCGGTATTTCCGCTTAACCCTTCCAAAGGTATTACAGACAACAATGTATATAAACGTGGTACACTAAATATAAAGGTCCGTCTTGCTGTGCTGGCACCATAGAACATTAGACGAACGTGTGAGCCAATCTCTTGGTTGATTGACAGGCAGGATAAATCCTTTTTAATATACATATGTATATATGAAGATTCAGTCTTTTATACTTAGTTCGTACCGATTGCTCGTACAGACATTTTAAATGTTTTTCAATACAAATAGAATAGAACGTTGAGTAGACGTTGCTTTATTTATAATGACCACAGTATGGTTGATGATGCTTGCTAAACGTTTCTAATATTCTTTGTTTGAAACTAAGCAAACGTACCAAGTCACAGTTGCGAAATCTTAAGCGTTTCAGTAACGGCACATGATTAGTTGCATTGCTTTTAATGTATTTTATTAGTAAATTGTGTAAGACTATACATATTTATTGCAGTCGCAATATAGAACACAATTGGTATCCTTTCATACTTGATGTCATTTTTTTCTGTATCTGTTATGTAAATTGAAAGCTGAAGGTAAACAACGTGCCGATTATATTGCATCTCCTGACATTGTGTATTTTTTGCCTTCTTCTCTAACGACGTCGCCGACTATTGTTCGAGATTAGGTCTAACATTGACCGGAAGGATGCTATAACTTTAGTGTTCAACTGATAAACCGGACAAACACACCGATAAAGGGAAGTCTGTGGTCGCGACAGGAAAAATTCCTAACGGATAATGATTGCTTTGACCGAAAGTAATAGATGTCTAAATGCCAACGGAGAAACAACGAACCGATAAAGAAAGACATTTGTTCGACTAATTTTAGTTTGTTTTTGAAGTGGAAAAATACATTCCTATACTCATAGACGTTACCACAAATTGCTTGCATAAAAGCATAGGTATGCTTTAGTTGACTTGCCGTGGTATTAAGGGAAATGTTCAGGTATACAGAAAGATAAGTCCTATGTGTTTACCGCAGGAATTAATGTAAAATTATCTAAATAGAATTTTTAAATTCCTTACGTTAGTATTTAAAAACTATCCATCATTTGACATTCCGATTTTAATGAGAACTAAATTGGTTTGTTAAGATAAACCGCAGTACTAATTAGTTATAATAATTATAGATAAAAGATGGGCAATGAGAATAAATAATGACAAATTAGGTTAGTCGGATTCTGTAATTTATGAAGTGAAATCTATAAAATAGCCATTGATTATTACCAGAGATATAGGCTGGTTATACATATAGATACATCTGTACATTTATTTTTGTTTATTCATGCTACTATTGAGAAACATGTCATGACAAATGAACAAATACCGTGGATTTAATTGTTTTGTATTGACAAACAAAGTTATTGCAAGGGCATTTATACTATTCGAGAAGTGACCTTGTCTCAGCAGCAAACTGTAATGTATGATGATATTGTGGCAATTCATTCTTTTACTAATTAACTTTGCAGTAATATTAGCACATATTGTTTAAAATATACTCTACACATTTTTCTGGACATGGATATAATACGAAGCCATTAAAATAACTGCGCTCATGGAAGATGTTTATTTGAAGTGTATTATGTAATAGTATTTTAGATGCGGTTCGTTTATTTGCGTTTACTTTGTTTTGTGTTAGAATTAATTATAAAGTATTATGACTTATTTTAGTAAAATAGATTAGTAAGTGTTAAAAAATCAACCAGTGGCATATCACATATTAAAATTTATAGAACAATCAGTTGAAGAGAAATAATTCGCTTAAGAAGAAATTTTTTTTTAGCGAAACAATATCAAATAATGAAGCATAATGGTAATAGACTGGAGAGAAGACACTAAGTCGAAATAGTTTAATATTCGTAGATGGAGATGAAAAGCCTAAACCTACGATGATTATTTGATGTTCTGTTTGTTAAGGTATCCGGATACAAGAATTTCATGGAATTTCACCATATTCAAAACACTGTTATTAAAAATGCGTATTAATGTAGACACTGTTACACCAGGTACTCCGAGTACCGGTAAGTAAAAAAAAGGCTCGTCTTCTTTGTAACTTTATCCTTTCAGGCCTGCAACTGTGAGTCTTCTTCTTGCCATTCAAGTACTAATAGTCACCCCAATATCTTGCAATAGTATCAATAGTGGGTACAGAGGAAAAGTCTTACGGTTCTTCAAAGACTCACGGAAGTTTTCGTTCCTGTTTTAATTTCACCTGGCAATCTGAAATTGTTTTTATCTGTTTGTCTAGGATCCAAATTTTATCTCGTTTTTCGATGCCAAGTTCATTTGCTTTAAGCATTTTTGTTAGAAAAGAGTGCAAAAGTTCATTAAGAAATCGCGCCCGAAAGTTTCTTTACATTTTAAGTAGGACATGGAGACTGGCGAAATATTTTAAGTATTTCTTAAAAAATCACATTTTGAGGATTTGTGCCAAATATTTTGGCGTTTTCTATAGAGGCTTGTTGTCTGTTGTAGTAATTGATCTTTGAACATACTGGCGTCACATTACTGTACGATTTACCCTTGTTTCATAGGCATGCCTAATACCTTTGGCGAAGGCTGTAGACGAACGGTTACTTAATAAGTACATTCTAGTTTTAGAGGTTGGTATTTGTATTTAGTGAATAATGTCTTTGCTTGAAGCAATTTTTTCAAGAGAAGATGAATACAAATAACAAAGCCGTTATTTACTATATACAAATTTCAAACTAAAAACTTGCAGTTAAATCGTGACTCACTGTATAGAGGTCACGTGCCGTATTAGTATGCAAAAATAATTGCTAAAGCGTGTATACCTGCACTTTGTGTTCAATTGCAGTCATTCAAAGTATAATTTTTGCAATTTAATAATATTAATTGTTAGGTATTAAGATATTTAAACAATTTGACGTATAAATTGATCATCGCACATGACATAACAAACCAAAATTCTTTAGAATATCTTCAAATCTGGTAAACATCAGTAGAGTTTTGCAATAATGCGACTGGCTTAGGGTATCCACTGTTAAGCTGTTCATTTGTACGAGGTTTCTCAGACCGATTCTCACCTACGGCTCCGTTACATAGTCCAGCATCCAAGACTCAAAACACAGATACTTAACGTTCTTCAGAACCGCACCTTATGAATTATCGTAGTGGTCTCATGGTTTGTTTCTAATTTACAAATCCGCAGAGACCTAGATATATTATCCCTGAGCGATTATGCGAGAGCGTTGGCCAAATCCTGCTTGGAAAAGGTCCAATGGCCCGAGAATCCTTTAATCTAACACCTCGTGGAGTTGAATCCTGACAGGCCTCCACCACCAGTGCGCATGCGGCGTATACTTGAAGAACCATAACAGCGCAAATTTACAACCTCAGCAGACAAATAAATCCTGGCTCATTTTGCGGTAAGATCGAACCGCTCAATTAAAAGTTTAGAAGGCTTAAGAATGTTCAACCCAATGGTAGAAATATTGCTCGAATGCTTTTATCTTCATTATACAGTTCTACTTCCAAATGTCCAATATATTACCTAAACTAAGCAATGTTTTCAGAGCCCGTATTTTCTTTTTAGCATTAGGTACAAGACATTGGCAACATTTATGGTACAAGAACTTTTATTCAAACCCATGCAGCCTTTTCATTTCGGTATGCAGACGTTTTGCTTGAAAGGACGCTACAAACTAGTCGACTTTCATTTGCATTGTGGGTGTGATGCGGTGTGTATTCTATCACTGCAAACATCTTCGCTAAAAGCAATAGATGTATTAAAACTTGAAAATTCGAATCTGTAAAAAATGTTTTATCAAAAGACATAAAACGGTATTACAAAAAAATAATTGTAAATAATAATATGATTGCTAATGATATATTCTACACACATAAAAAAAATAAATCGATTTGCGTTATTGGAAAATTTTTCACGATTGGCGCGCTATTAATAGAAATATTTATTCTCAGAAATACAACCAATTCCAGCAAATACCGAATGCATATTTCACCACAATGTAAACCCATGTTTGGAGGATTTTATAACGGCAAGCTTCGACGTGTGAAAAATCGAGATAAATGTAGTATTCATAATTACAACGTCGAATAAAAATCAGATATGTTTTCATAGTCTCGCTTATTTCTCTTTTGTATTGCGACTATTAATACTCATTCGATCGAAAAAAAAAAAAATAAAGCTGGATACATACTAATAAATCAAATTCCTTTAATAAGCAAAAAAACCTAATGAGAATTCCTATTGAATTAATGAGTTTGTACAAACAGGTTGCGTAGTATGGAGAATCATCATTTATTTAAATGTGTTAATGTAAGCGGTAAAATATGCATACATTTTAAACTACATGGAGAAAATCCTTTCAATACCGTCACAGATATGCAGTAGTTCGCTCAAACCTTGTTTATATCTACATATACACGTTCAATACACATTCACACGTTTTGAAATATAATATGTACATATATGTATTGCGATGGTGTAACATAATGTGTATGTCCGGACCCTGTACATATACGAGTGAATATAACTATAAATGACTCAATGTTTACTAATACCAGGTGTCGTTTATATGTTTTTAATTAGTGATTTAATAATGTATGAGTATGTGAAACTGAGGCATTGCTGGGCGCTGATATCGAACGTTTTTATTTTTCCGACTGGATGATCGCGTATAGCTAACGGCAAAACGTTTTTTAATTGGAACCACATACCGAAAAATTAACCAAATCATCTATTGCCAGAAGAAGTTGAGAGTTTTTGAACCCAAACATTAAAAACGAGCGATTAAGTTTACATAAACGATTAACATTGTGAATTTTAATAAGGCAGCAGGTGGTTATAGTTTGAAATGGTTTCGTGGCATTATCATTACTGAGTTTTTTATATGCAAATCACGGCCTGTTTTCTCTGGGCTTCTAATATACCAAAAAAGACCGGTGAGGCATATACATACATACATACATATGTACATGCATTGATGGAAACAATATGCAATCTCAATATTCTTTTGATGCTAATTAAGAATTGTATGTTAATAGGAACAGATGGCAATTAATAATTAAATTCATGCCCTGTGGTATTCTCTTCCGTTAAAACAAAAACACTAACAAAACCTATAATTACATAATCTGAAATGCGTACTCTGATAATCAATTTACAAAAATTATAATAGATCTTTGTTCTGTGGTTTAAATACTAATTACTCGTAAGTAGAAGCCTAAAGTTTTATTTTTGCCATCCCATCGATCTATCATTCGCTGTGCAGAATTATAAACGGTGCAGTAGTGCTGTAACAAGGCCATTGAACACATTGAATACACACAAACTACGCAGTCAGAGTTTCCTACCACAGATGATATGTATATTATATAATCCAATAATCCCTTCTACCATAACAATGGTGGAAGGCGTTTATCTTCTTCTAGCTTTTTATAAACTTTTTCAATTCATTTCTATTCCTTGTCATGTTCTTCGTTTCTGTCCATCTTTTGCCTTTCCTTCCCAGTATTTTTGCTATGACATCATTCCATATTGTCCGTGGCCTTCCTCTTCTTTTATTTTTCATTATTCTTGCTTCCCATATCCTTGTTTGTTCTGTATTTTCCATTCAATATAAGTGTCCCTACCATCCTACCTGTTTTTGTTCAATGTATTCTAGCACTTACTGCATTTTTTAAATCTTTTCGTATTTCCGAGTTTATTATTCTATCCATCCTTGTAACTCCTCTAATTCTTCTTAAATATTTCATTTCTACTGCCTGTAATTTATTCTTTTGTCTTCTATTTAATATCCAGGATTCACAGCCATATGTTAATATCTCCTTTTTGTTAATGAAATTATTGCTCATGCTATGGTACATCTTTGTAGTTTATTCTATTCTTTGATTAATCTCTGCGTCTTGGGTCCGTTTTCCATCAATTCTTACTCCCAAGTACTGAAATGTGTTTACTTGTTCTATTTCAATCTCTTCTATTTCGATTTTCGTATCTACTTGTTCATCTCCCACTACCATTACTTTAGTTTTGCTCTTATTCCTTGTCATTCCACTGTCTTTTAGTGTCATATTCCACGTTGCTAGGTTACGTTTCAGATCTCATTGTCGGCTATGATTACTATATCGTCTACGAATGCCTCTTCCGAAACTTCGACTGCCTTCAAGTTAAGGTGTCCAACTCTAACCTTTTTACTTTTTCTTGTACATTGTTTGATAATGTCGTCCATATAAATAATGAACAGCATTGGGCTCAGACTTCCTCCTTGGCGCAGTTCCTCCTTTGTTTTAAATATCTCCGATTCTAAATTGTTAGCTATTGCAGCATTAGTATTGTTGTTATATATTTTCTGTATTAATCGTCTTATTTTGCCATTGATCTTTCTCTTGGTACTTTATCGAATGCTTTTTCCAAGTCTATAAAATGCTAAACATATTTTCTTCTGTTGTCTAGAGGTTTTTTGTATTATTTGTTTCACAGAGAATATTTGGTCTTGTGTGCTCCTTCCTTTTCTAAACCCACTTTGTGACTAATGTAATGTAACGTATTTTCAAGTTTTGTTCTTAATCTTTTGTCTATTATTTACTCGAGAATCTTCATTGCGGTACTTAGAAGAAATATTCCTCTGTAATTATTGTATTCTTTCTTATTTCCTTTATTCTTGTATATTGTTACTATCGATGACTTCTTGCAATCGTTTGGTATTTCCTCTTCTCTCCATATTGTGTTATATATTTCCAACATCAATTCTCTTTCTTGTTGTCCTGTATATTTTATAATTTCTGTCGTAATTTTGTCGCAGCCTGGCGCTTTTCCATTTTTCTGTTTTTTTATTGCTTGTATATAATGTGTAGATTGTGAACTTTGTTCATTCATTACTGATTTTAAGACTCTGTAAAATAGTTTTTGGTTCGCTTTACTGTTTTTTCCATCTTTTCTCCAAATTCTTTCCGTGTCTCTTTTATACTTGTACTACTAAATGTTTCACTTTTTTTCTTTCTTCTTTATATATAAAGTATTTTCCCACTGTTTATTCTGCGAAGTATGTTTTCCATGCTTTTTTCAAGATAAATAATAAACACTTTTTATTTTGGCCGAAGGATTACCTGTCCACTATGTCTTAACTCAAGAACGTATAATGCGGTAATACCTAAATATTAAAAGTAATAATATAAGGCAAAATGTTCATTTTCCCTTCGCAACAACTTTAGTATGTTTCCAACTTGAGTTAATATGCAATTACTAAATAACTTTTCAATGCCGCAACCAAATTCTCTTACATATTTATGCAACTATTTGGAATTACGAGTATGTTACTGATTAGATATTATGGCACCCAATTTTCTGTTTTGACATTTTTTTTTTCATATAATTCGAGTCAATTTATTAAAAATGTCGTTGTGTCTCCCGTTTTAATGAAACAGAATAATTATAACAATATTTATTTATAAAAATGTTCAGTAAATTCGTATACTTAAATGAAATCCTGTCTCCACTAGCGGTAAAGTTTTCAACTAATTTTTTAATATTGTATCTACAGCAATATAAATTTTAAAAAAGACGGGTTTTTTTCCGTATAGTTCATGAATTTCAATTATAATAGTTAAGTTTTTCATGTACGGGGGCTAACACAAAGAGAAAGAAAGCAAAAGAATTGTGTGTGTAACAGCCAACACCCTCAAACAGCTGGAATTTCCGTGAATTGTTATTTATTTTCGGCAAGGAGGAGCGGGGTTGAAGAGGAAGGGCGTAGTGCAACGTGAAAAGAATAATTATACCCGGCGGAGTTAAAATTTAACGTGAAGCAGACAACCACACATAAAATCTAATACACGAGTCTGATGCGAATTTATGGTGGAAGTTTTGAAAGTTCGTGCGACTTCGGTTTCATTATTCAAATGCTGGGAAATTTGAATATATCACTGTCCTTCATTATTTCCTTCTTTTTCGAGTTAGGGTGGGAATTTTGGTCGTATCTGTACTTTAGGGGGAATTTTTTCCAAAGGCAATTTTGTTTGCTTTTCCCTATGTAATACATAAGAATTTACGTAATCGCTGATGGATAAAGTGTGTGACATACAATCTTTTCTATCAATTTGTGTTGTTATTGATTTAAAGTGAAACTGATGTGTAACTGTGTAACTGATTAATTGCTGCGCTAGTACAGTAGACGTTTGCTCCAAAGATATTGCGCTGATAGTAGGGATCATGTGAATTGGTCAGAAGCTTGAGTGCTAAGAGGAATCGAGGCATCTTATTAAAAAAGATTAAACGAAATAATATAATATTGTTTCAAATTTATTTTCCTGATATTGGAGCTTGTACGGGGTGACTCATTTTCGTATGCTTTCGAAAGTTTCAGGGAACCTGTGGGAAAAAACTGAGATCCGGTTCCAGAGTGCTCTTATGGGGTTGTCCCGGATTTCTTTTTTATTTTTTTTTCTTAAAGTGTACATTAAATTATAATGTCTACGTATTTTCTTTTTTTATATTACTAATAAATATGCCAAGAAAAAATATCAAAGTTTGAATTTTGAATTTATCGCATTTATGACGTGGTAATGGTAAATTGACAGAGAAGCTAGCCAAAAGTATGATATGGAAAGAGATAGAAATAGCACATCAATGTTTTCTTAATCAGAAATGTAATCATTTTTTTGTTAGCTACGTAAACGTCAAACGAATTCAACTATCTCTAACCTGTTTTGGACTACAGAGCCTTTCTCAATTTTTGTCAAAACCAGTCCAGCCCCATATTTCGCTCTTTTTAGATGCTATTGCAAAACGGTGTCGACATCCGATGGGACTTTTTTGAGTTATATCCGACAGCATAAAGTTTATTTTGGTTTCTTGTTTTGTTTTCTCGATATAACGACAAAGTCTTCAATGGAAATCTAAATAACTTACAGGACATACATTACTGCGAATATATTCTTGTATTATTGCTTCATTTTACTTTCGCACTTCATCGTAAAATGCATATCATACTAGACATGAAAGTTAAAAAATTGTACCTATATCCGATGAACATTGAACAGTTTGTGACATATAAATAAAACAATAGGCAAGGAAGGAATGCGCTGGCAAAAGATACGCCATATACGAATATCATTTAAACGAACTCCGATAAATGTATACGTATAGCAGCGACCCGAAGTCTACTTACTATTACTGCTCTGACTGTTCGCTCAGTTCTGAGTCTTGTCTATCTACTGTTCGCTGGTTTCGCTTATCTACATGTCTACGACAGTATAGGGCGGACAATAAGCAATGCTATGAAGGTGGGTCGGGTTGAAGAGGAGTACGGAGAAATTCCACAAGTTTGAAACGCCGATATCCATCAACTATGGTCTGTGCGTCCGTCTCTTTCTTTTTCTCTGTCTGTCTCTCTTCGAATCCCCCCACGCGTACACCCCATCTCTGAAGCATTTGTTTACCGAGTGACTGAGTGACTGAGTAATCGATCATGTTTAGAATGGAAGTTGTCTGGTTGTGTTGGATACGTGCTAGTAGGGTTGCCGTCCTTTGAAATTTTTTTTGCGATAATATTTTGATTGAATATACGGCGTGCTACAAAGATACTGTTCCTTTAATCATTATAAATGATGTTTCTAATTGTTGCACCATTGTTATGTATTACTTTCTAATATCGCTACGCATTGATTTTTGTGAAAATGTGAAAGGGGTGCCTTTAGATTAATTGTAACGCTTCTGATCATAAAGTGCTTTTGGAGTTTACTCAAAGAAGTAGGGGTTAATGTTATGAAAATTAACAAAAATGTAAGGTGATTAAGGAGTAAGAAATATTGCTGATTCATTAAATTTGTAATTTAAATGACCTAAGAATTGGTGCCAGGAGTCAATATAATTTTGCTCATTAACTTCACTTCATTCATCGGGTGGAATTCACCTTAGAAATGAACGTCTGTTGTTAATGATACAACAAAAGTATAAGTTACTGAGCATATGATTTTTCATTCGGAATATAATTTTTGGGATTCTCCTGCATAAGATACTATATGTTATGAACCATCGATAGAATGGAGTAGTTTCTTGATAAAGATGTATAATTGAGTGGACATCATGGCCCAAAGGTTATAATGTATTCTATGACTTTCTGAGAAAGCAATAATTTTTATATGAGGCCAATTCCAAACAGTGTCTCCAATTTTTACAAAGATATGTTTTAAAACGTCTCTAGCTTGCTTCTCTCAACTTATAACACAAGTTTATTACACGTCCATTTAGTTTATGACACGTCCATTTCTGCTGGTTGTGAGGCAGTTCTCAAAGCACCTTAGCTAATCGAAGGCTGATTTTAAAACCAGTCTTCAGTCACATCAACTGCTTTCAAAGCTAGTTTAAAACTGCCTAAGCTAAGGCTAAGGTTCCTATGATGTATCCTATAAGAGTGACAGCTTCCTTTAAAGTATTCTGGAAATGGGTGTGGTCTATGTTTCTCAGGGTCCTTGGAATTTTTTCATAACCAAGTGTCTCCATATCTACTGACGTTCTTTTCCAAATTTACGTGCATAATACATTTCCTTTGATGTCTTTAATTTGATTCGGTGTATCCTAAAGTAACATTTTGAGATCAATACTTTATCAAAGTAATAATGCTGTAAATAGAAATAAATATCATTAGCATTATATATTTTACACACAAGTCCAAAATCTTTAGATGTCGTAGTGGTGTCACTATACAGGGTCTTTCACGAAACCCGTTTGTTAGAAAGTTTACAGAATATACTTGTAGCATAATTCTGAAATTTTGACAGTTGCATTTGTGGAATAGGTTCTACTGTTTTAAAATACTTTCAAGTCTGACTTCCGGTTATACCGGAAGTAAATAGCAATTTTGTTATTGTAAATACAATAGTATAATTTTTTTCAATGCAATCGATTCTACGCATTATTTGCAAATATTTTGTGTTAGGGTTCCCTATCCCTAAATTCAACTGTTTCGAAGATATTTACAATTTTCCTTAATATGTTGCTATTGCACCATCTTAAAGAACAATTAATATTGCAATGCACTTTGAAGCGTAAGGTACCAAACTTCGGCAAACGAAATTAAAGGGTCATAGAGATTGAGAAGTATCATAACTTTCAACAAAATTTCTACAGGGTGTGCAGAAATTAGCAACCAATTCAGATATCTTCAAACATTGAAAATTCCTTTTTTTCAAATAGTAGCACACAGTAGCTTCTTCATCGATTCGCATTAAGGTCTCATATCCTTATCTTTATTAGTTTTTGAGTTATTAGAGATTATGTGTTCGAACTACGGGAAGTATACTAATATCTGCTTTTTCCTCGTAGTTAGCTATGAAAATAAAATATGTCAGTAGAAGTTCTCGAATGAGTTGTTGCTTTTCGTTTACACTAAATCTCACTTGGTCTCAGTTAGCCACACTTTAATGTCATTCGATTTTCTCGTAAATAATGTATAAGTAATTTATGTTCTATACATGCTTAGTGTAAATGTTAGAGGGTTGCATCAAGAACAACCACTTAATCAAAAATATTAGTACAAAATCTATCACCTGTCACACCTACAATGAGATTTACTTTTTTTAAAATAGTTATATGTGAATTTTCGGATATCTAATTTTAACTTTATAAACTGAAGGAAATTGTAGCGTGTACAATTTAATGATTGTTAGGAAGTAAAGTACTATTGACTAAACATTTTGGCAATATTTTCTGAAACTTTTTAGAAACTTTTATAGGTTTCGTTGTGCCAAATGTGATAATTGAAAGTTATTCGTGTCTACTTATATTTATAGTTGTTGAAGAAAATCGCCGCTTTTCCAATAAAAATTTTTTCGAGTATAAATTACGTTGAATTTTTTTATTAGCAGCAGCTTCACAAAATTGAATGCTATCCAATAAATAAATATTAGATAACTATTAATCTCACTCTGCACTTTAATACTAACGACTGGCCATTGAATTGCGACAAAAAAGCTAGCCCGCTATCATTTCGAGAGGTCGGAAGCGCAGTGATATTATTTTAGGTGGCCGTTTCCATTTCATACACGCACTGCCATACACGTACTGTTGTGCTCCGAACTCCGGGCAAAATTTTTGATTTACGACTTTCCGCATGGGAGGTTGCCGCGATCTGCGGAAAAACAGACTGCCATTTGTTTTCTCCTTTGCCCACTGTTCACAGTTGTTGATATCTGGAATTGCATTTGATTTCTCTACACTTCCGTTGATGCTTCGCTGGGCGAATTGGAGGGAAATACAGTTCTGTATCCGTATAGCCCTTCTTTTTAAGCAGTTTTGTGGTTCTATTTATTTGTTGTACTCGTATTTGTTTTGTTGATGATGTAATCGTGGTGTTTCAATGAAAAATATTCTGGATTGATTTTTTTTTACCATCCAGTTAGTTGTGACTACTTTTTGCATGTTGCGGAGAATGTAACTTTTTGAGTTACTAAATTAAATTAAAAATATATTTTCTATTATAATTTTGTAACAAGCGAATGCTAAAAGGTATATATTGATAAAATATGAGGAATGAATTCTTAAAATTGCTCTAAGTGTTATGATATAGTTCAATGAAACCAAGCTTTCTTCTGTGACTATATTGCATATATTTTGGAATAGCCATTTTTGAAACTCTAGTAATAATCTGTTGTCATGGGCATATCCCATCTTTCTTGATGAAATCTTTCATCTTCTTCCTCACTGGTGTCTCCTAAATTTTCAGGAAAACGGTCTATGTGGCTGTATAAATAATGCATCTTAATGTCCATGTTATACCCAAGCAGTTTACACCTGTTAAGCATTATCAGTTCAATATAGATTTCAGCTTTGCATTTGTCAATAAAACGTCGAACAACTATAACAAATGAACCCTTTTTCAGCCTCACTCATACAAGATACAAAGCCGGGATCTTAATAAGTTGTCTTGTATTTCAAGGCTGCCAAATATTATGCATCGTTCTTATCAGCAGCCTTAACAAACTGTGTACTTCATTAGGGCCAGTCTGTTGAATCGTGTTTTCTCTCTTAGGCTACTGTTTTATAATCGGCACAAGAAGCAAGGATATTTGGTGTGCGCACTTTGCTCACCAAGGATAAAGTTTACCATTTTCAAGTTTACACAAATCATCCATTGATGCTTATGATACTTACTAACTGATTACGACAATATCTGTGGTGATATATTCTTCTTTCAGTTTGTTCCGATTGTGTAGAAGGACACATTTTAAACTTAATTATCTGGAAAATATATTAAGGAAGACCTATTTCTTCTAGGAGTCCTCTAATATCGTGAGAAAATACAAGATTGTCTTCTTAAGAGAAGACGGGTAGTAAATCTTTTATATTGTACGGTAGAGGGTAAATTTGATTCCTTATGTTTTCTTTTTAATTTTTATTTATAGAAATTGTTTTTTTTGTAAATTTTTTCTCTAAATCTTGAAATTTTGTATTATACGTATGTATATCTAAACAAGAAATACTTTATACTCGCATGTGTATCCAGAACGCACGTAACACATTGCTAATACATGTATGTAAAATATATGCAATGCATCTGCAGGACTTGTGAGCAAAACGGATCCAATACAAAATTCATCAGTGGTTTGCTTCTCAGTTGCATAGAACTTAATAATTTAGGGATATGCTTGTGTCATCTTTCATATTTCACCTTTTATTTATGAAGACAGAATCAACTGTCAATGACATACAAAAATAATGCAGTAGCACGTTAATAGAAGCGAAAAACAAAGGAGAATAGTCTATCTCTATTGGATTAATCTTATTACATATGATATTGTTGTCGAGTTATTCTACTAAAGAAGTAAAATTTATCATAAAATATATAATAATGCATTGAGTTTCTATTAGTATAGAGAAGAGACAGAGTAACGACTCATTGTAGAAGTGATACCTATCTCATTTATAGTCGGTAGAGTAATTTTATTACAAAACTATCTACTCTGTGTGGAAACGCTTCTCTTAAAATTGGATTGGATAAATTACGCTTATAAGTAGTATTACACGCTCAACAGCTGCAACAGATGCCGTAACGATTTATGTAATAACACGGTTCTAATAAAGATAGTAATGCATCCATTCATCTCTGAATCATTCGCTCACGTGTACGCCACTAAAAACAACAAAACATCATTTCGAAGCGATTATTACATCAGGCGAACACAGCTCGTCGAACATTACAGGCCAAATGTTATAAACAAGCGATAAAGAAATTAATGAAGGAATGTGTACAGGGCTCATCACGACTATCAGTGCAAAATTCTTAGAGCAGCTGTTGCTTACTCTGTTCTTGCGGACCTGCATGCTAATTCAGCTCTTCCAGGGCAGCTAACTCATCAGACGCAGACGGTGTTATGATATGATACGGTGTACGTCATCGTACCGAAATAGCAACGGAAAACATTATTCTACCCTCCCACCCACTGCCGTCCTGGTATGCACACACTACATATGGTTCTCTTTCTTCTAGACGGAGTCGTTCGCATAGCCGCCTCTTCTATCTTTTTAAAATACTTTCCGCTGGCTTTCGGACATGAGTGGATAAGTATAGGCTTGTACTATAATCTTAATAAGTAATGAATCTGGGTATTATAGAATATGATCTATAATGTAAGAAACTTCTATATAAATTTTATTCTATTAGATTAGTGCAATGATGATAATCTACCAATGTTTTTTTTTAACTAGATTAAAATCGCTAGGCAAAATGTCAGTTTATCAGTTGTTTTGCAAAGTCTTCACCCACCAGACAACCGTATCTCTATTGTAAATATTCTTTAGTTTGTCTACGTATTCATGAATACATGTTTCTAAACTCCACTTTGTATCTTGAATAGTTTAAACAGATACGTTATTTATCCCCATCATAGTACATAATGCTTTTGTGTATTAAGATAAGAGTAAAAAGGAATAACGCGATGTCAGATTTATGTTCAACTTCGACTTAATGCATCCGAGTTATTTTAAAAAAATGTGTATATATACACACGAACAATCCAGCATAAACCATTTAAGTTGTACGATATTCTAAATGTTCGAATTATCCAGGTTCCTTAGATTTTTCGAATCAAGAAATTGTAATGGAATTAATGACGATGAAAAGAATGGTGTTTTTTTGGGAAATCTATTTCGAGATGTCTATTATCGTGACAATAATTTTTATTGTTACGTTGGTAATCCATTGCTGTAAAACATTTTCTGAGAACGCGTTCATTACGAACGTCGAAAGTAATTTTTGTTGATAAGCTTAGAGAGTAGATCAATAAATAGGAGATTTAAAAGTTTCTTTTGTGGGTTATATTAACCATGAAATCAATTTTATTTTTTGAAGAAATTAGAAAATATTGAGATGGTCAAGTATGGAAGACTTTTTGTCAAAGTGACTTCAACACATTATCAACGAAATAATATCTGAAAATGCTAAAATGTGGAATTGTTTCCTAAATTTCTGCTAATTTTTTTTAATGTGTGGTGGGTGCTTAGTTGCAGTGACTCCGTAAGCTGTATTACTTGTCTGGCTATCACTGCAACTCTTGCGGTGTAGTTTAGTGTGTGTAAGTTGTGTTTAAATGGCTTTGTGACAGCATCATATCGCCTTTTATGATGCCGCGCTGTTAATCACTTTGCTCCCAACAGCGAATGGCAGGTCGATCCGGGATTAAACTCTCTGAAAAAATGACACCGTCCCTCCAGAGAATTGAACCCCGGCACCTATCGTCCTCCCACAACAATAGTCAGCCTCCTAACCACTGCGGCCATTGACCCGTTAATTTTAATTTAATTTTTTCCAGATAATATATTAAAATGTTCAAAGTAATTCCATAACTAGTTGTTCTTATAAATTATTTGGCAAAATATAAATTTAGGATAATATTGCGTTTCTCCAGTATCTTAGTTTCATTTAGGCAGTAAACACAGTTCAAATAGAGTTTGTGTCAGCTAAGATGCAATATTTTAATAGTAACTCAGCAAGTTTGGGGAAACCTATTTCTAAACCAGGAAACGTATCTTTGAAAAGGTTGTAGCCTTTTTGAATGTTACACAACATTAAAGTAAAAAAGATATAACACTTTCAGTTAAAGTTTGGTTTAATAGGTATTGACACCAGATCACAAGCGTGTATGATTTAATTAACTGTATGCTTTCAAGTTTATCTTTATTTTTACATAGAATAAATATTAACACTCTTGTATTTGAATTGTTTTATATAATACAGTAATTTAAAACTAATCATATTTTCGTAAATTCTTACCATTGAATTATGGGAATAAGGGATTCTTTAGGCAAATAACACCAGATGCTATTTGAAGAACAACAATTACAGGAATGCGTCTCCGAATATAGAATACCTCAATAGAAACGGTCGCTGTATCTAACTTATTTATTTATATTATTATTGATGTTCTTACAATTTTGCTGCTGTACCTTTTATATTATGTTTTTTATTGTTTTAATTTTCCCTGATTTGTTATTACTAGTTATTTAGACCTTTGATCTAAATTTACTTTATGTTGATTATTCAAATACCGTTTGTTGCGAGTATCTAGGAGAGTTCTTAGATAATCTAAATTTTCTACTGATGTTATTCTTCGCCATTGTTCTACAAACATATCGGTTACTAAAACTTTTTATATCTTAAAAATTCTTAGACATTTTTGTTGATCATTGGTTGTAAATGTTAGTATCTTTCACTAAAGTTCGATACGTTTATTTTACTATTTGATTACATTCACTTTGCATAATAAATAAATTCATGATTACTTGACTTGGTCTATTCTCAATGCTAATCTATTATAACATACTGAAAAAAATGTATTGTACAGAAGCGAAAACAAAATTATTACAGGTAAAATAAAAATTGTAAAAAAATACTAAGATTACAATATGTTTTGTAACAAATACAATAATTATTTGTTGTTGTAAAGTCAATTCTCACATTGTTACCCTAATTATTGTACTGGTGCAAATCTATTTCTCTCAGTGTAGGCAAGAACAACTAGCTAAAATGAGCGACGTCAAAATAAGTGGCAAGTAGCTATGTAAAACAAATAAGCTAAGCACTCTTGTTTCAGTAAATTGATATACATTTTAGGTGTAGAGGATAATTAAATCGTTATAACTTATTCATCTACTATTTTATAAAAGATATACCTTTCCATTTAAAAAATCTACTTTCCGAAGATTGAACTTATTTATAAACAACTAACACCCTCTATAATGTTACAGAGAAGAACTTCAAATGTTGTGTAACTACACAATATCAGCTGTGCGTATGTAAAATTTCAGTCCTCTCTTTTACTCTTACGTGACATAATATCTCTGGTAGTAAGCTATCTGTCACTTTTTCTCTTTAATTGCGAATAACTCAGAAGGAATGGTATTTAGGTATAGGGTATGATACATGAAATATGTGTAACATTTATTATTCAAGCTGAATCTGTAATTTATTTTATGGCATGCTATTTATAAAATCGAAGTTGATGCCCACTCCCGGTTAACCGAAAGTGATATTTAATCAAAAATATTTTCACGTGATAATATTCAACCATATCCAACTGCAAAATTTTGTTTTAAAATACCTTTCCGTTTGTATAATACTTTTAATAGGGCATTCTCACCAATCACCCTGTATATGTACGTAGAGTCTTTAACGATCTTTTAATATTAACTTTTTAAACCTGTGAACATTATGCAATATTCTGACTTGGTGCTTGTTCATTCACAAGCAAGAGGCATTTATGTTCCTCTTTTTAGTTCGATTGATCGATTTTCTGCATAAAAAGCTCGTCATTATGGGGCATTATTTTTCGCTTTATATGCAGTGATATACTTTGTCATTATGTGAATGGAAACTATTCATGTCTCTGTTTACTTTTCTTCTAGTCTATTGTTGATGATTTCATCAGAACACCTTGAATGCGATTTATTAACATGTAATTCTCCCATTAAGCCGGGTATTGTTATAGTTTCGTTCGAAAAATATATACATGCATACTGTACAATTTTGTCATTTTTCAAAAAGTTGACTGGTGAATTGGCGATATAAATCATGCCTGTCTGTACTTTTTTATACCGTTATGTCCCGGGAATGATTGTTTTCTATTTTGCAATTTATGTTGCGTATTCGATTGATTATAGAACGTGAGCTTCCGTGTCGTGCAATTAAATTTTTGAATTTTTAAAATTGTTGATGCTGCAATGTTGTTACACATCCATGTTTACAATGTCGTTTTAGATAAAATTCGAGATTTATTTAGATATAACTGCGTAGTGAAGTATTCAATACTATAGTTTGTGTTAAAGTGTATATACTATACTATTGTAAAGTGTATATACATTCAAGTAGTTTGACATTGATTTCCTAAATATACATTTTTACTCAAAAAGGGTTCAAACTCCCTATGTTTTACAAAATGTCGATTACCCCTTCAATCATGTGTAATATATTTTCAATTAGAGATAATAGATTAATTGATTACGCAATTTGAGCAGATTAGCAATTTTTATTTAGGTAAAATATAACTAGGATAATAATAACCACGTTAATCCTCTATTTCGTTTGTAATATATTAAAAAAATAAAATATTTTCTTTAATTGAAACAGTCATCTTCAAAACTGGAAAACTACTCGGTGCATGCTCATCAACACTTTACTATTTCCTTTGTATAACACTTTAAATACATACTAGTTTGCAACATCCAATTTATTGTTTTGTTTATTTAAGTTTTTCTAGCACATATAGATTTGTGATCACAAGAATTTGGTTTACAGCTAAGAGTTGTGACTAACACATGTATATATGATCGTTCTCGTAAAGCATGTGGTCTGACTAAAAGCATGTACAATATTTGAAACAACTTATAAAAGTCAAAGGTTACTAATAATAACAATTATTCAAAACCTTGTTTAATATCACATATATTGATCCATCAAACCGTATGTAATCAACAATTAGAATACATAAACCTTAGGTCATAATTTTTGCGATAATCTTTCTCTGTCTATGTCGAAAAAAATGGTATCATATTTCATTCATTTAATCTTTGACAACGTTGTAACCAACCTTACCCGAGGAACAGCTTTTGACTTTTGACGAAGCACACCATCTTATTGATTCATACGGGAAAGATTTCTCGAAATTAAATTATTGTTGTCATTGCTAAAGGTATCTAGTACATGAAGACATGCAGTTCCAATTCATTTGTATCAGTTGTGGATTTCCATGATCCGAGTCTCTATTATGAGTGTTTCTTACGATACAAAAATAAATTAAATATAAAATAAATATGACGACTGATCATGTTTGACCACCAAACGATTATTCTGAGTACATCACAAAAAATTAGAGAAAGTAGAGCCAGTCTATGTGATATCTGCCCAATGTGGAAGTTACGTGTAATAGGGGATTTCATAGACTTTAAAAGGTGGTCAAATGGTCAAAATGTAACAACTCTTTTCATGTTCTTTGACTGCAAAAACCGAAAATCATCGTTTGGCCACTTTTCGGTTAATTTTTATCCGATCTTGAAGTTATACAAGGTGTCTGTAAAAGGTCTTTACACACGCCTACCATATATTTCTTAAACCAAAATAAGCCGATTTAAGTAAACTTATCTTAGTCCAAAGTCGCTTAGTTTGGGCGCTATGCGACCTTGAAGCTAAAATTTTGAAATCGTTTTTTATTATAAATTCAAAACGGCTTATGCAATTTTAATAAGATTTGGCATGGTCGGTTAATATTAGTGGGCGAATGTTTTGAGAAAATTTCAAGAAAACATTAACACCGGAAGTGAATGAAACACGCATGACTATAATGAAAATTAACATAATTTTTTTTGCTGTCTGTAGTAGAGACACGAAATAATCTTTATTCGATAGAGTATTCAAAAACGATCAAATTATGTCTCTTGTAAAATTTTCTTATTTTTATTCTTTTTCGAGGAAAACGAAAGAAAGAGCTTATGGTCGTGCGTTCGAAAAATTATAAGGTAGGTAATCCAATCGCCTATGATTTCTATCATAAACAAATGAATTTTACATGGCTAAATCTACTCTTCAAATTAAGACTACAAGTAAAAGAATAGGCTTAGTAAAAGTTTACGGTTTCGGAAATTCTGGGTAACTTATTTACTACAAAAACGACACTCTTTATAAGAATTGATTACCTTGATGGTTTTGCATTATTTTACACAAAAATTATTTAAAAAATTATTATTATTATTTAACCATGCAAACTTCATTTGTTTATGCTAGAAATCACTGACTGAATTACCTTATGATTATTTCGAACGCACAACCATAAGCTCTTTTTTTCGTTTTCCTCGACAACAAATAAAAATAGGAAAATGTTACAAGAGTTATAATTTGATCGCTTTTGAATACTCTATCGAATAAAAATGATTTCATGTCTCTACTACAGACAGCAAAAAAAATATGTTAATTTTCAAAATGGCCATGCGTGTTTTTCAGTATTGTTATTTTCTTGACATTTTCTCAAAACATTCGTCCAATAATATCTACTAACTGACCATGCCAAATCATATTAAAATCGCATAGGCCGTTTTGAATTTATAGTAAAAAAACAATTTCAAAATTTTAACTTCAAGGCCGTATAGCGCCCAAACTAAGCGACTTTGGACTAAGATAAGTTTATTTAAATCGGCTTATTTTGGGCTAAGGAATATGTGGTAGGCGTGTGTAAAGACCTTTTACAGACACCTTATATATGTACCATCTTTGGCAAATTAAATGCGATTTTTTAATCGGGGAATGTTGATTTTGTAAATAAGGGCTTTGCTTTAAAATGAATTCAATTAGGTACTCTAAAGAAGTTCATCAAAGCAGTACTCTCTTTTAGAGAAATTAAATTTGCTTCAAAGTATAGCCTTTATTTAGTAAATGGAAATTCCTCGCTGAAAAATTCGCATTTAATTTGCCAAAGATGGTACATACATATAACAGAGTTTCATTTTCAGATCAGACTTTGAAAGGTAGTCAAACCCTTGAAATGAATCTGCTGTTTCTGCTACCTCTAAACCACAAAAAATTAAAAGTTGTCGTTTGATCACCATGCACTGGTTAATTGTTATGCGACCTTGAAGTTATATATAACATAGTATACAAAGTCCATAACGTTATCCACGGATTTTGAGAGATGGGCAACTACTGAAAATGTTGCTGCTTAGCCGACGTGCTTGTTTAGACGTATGAAACAACAAATTTTCATCGTTTTATCATCTGTGGAAGTCTGTGAAAAATGTTATTTAGAAAATTTGCAAAGAAGTCTTTAAGAAGCAATTTTAAGTGTAGAAAATATCCATCAACGTTACGTGCTAAAATAAATCAATTATTTTTAACACTAGGAAGTTCTTACTTTTATTTCTGCACTATTTTACACTAAACATTACACCTACACACAATATGAAACTTAAACGGCTCTATTTTTTATTGTGTAGGTGCATTTTTACTTCACACCATCATTTCGTAATTCAAACGTGTCTTGATAATCCTATCTTTATGTATAAGTACTTTTACTACATTAACTAATAAAAAATTAATGCTGATGTCGAATTACGACCGTAGTTGTACAACGATGTATTAGGTAATTGTTATTTTATCGGTAAAAATATTCCGTGGAATTTTGTTTTAATGAAATAAAAAGGTTTTCGGAATAAAGTTGTACACATAACGCAAATATAATTGCAATATGATTCGGATCGATCGAATCCAATTACCATTTTATAAATCCTCTCAGCATCAAGCGTGCAGCGGACGACGTTTGTGTGCACACCGCGTTTTTGAAATTCTTTTCGCCGATTAATATTTCACTATTGAATAATTCATCGGCGATAAATTAGCACGTGTGAAAGGTACAAACAATTTTATTATACATCGCTGCCTTATTAATATTTAATAACTTCATTATTCATTGTTCTGTGTCGGTACGGTAATTGATTATTGATTCGGTTGTTAATGCATTTTTGAATGCATAACTAAACAAGTTCTTCCTGCGACTGAGCGCCCCAGTACGCATAAATATCTACCGGTTATACACTTGTTACCCGCGTATCTGTTCACATACCTATTGGTATATTTTGTTCAATGCTAGATAGCGTGAATGATGAATACTGCATCGAAACTACCGGCAATACAGTTATGTAGAAATGATTCAACTGTTATGGATTAAAACTCTAGTAATTATTACAACTTTTGGGAAAAATTACCTGTACTTCCTAGTTTATTTTCATGCACGTTATTGTAATATTTTGACACAATTTCGTTTCTGAGCCTCAACAGCGTACAAGGTACACAATTCACTTCTTATTGTTATTTTCGGTTAAATTTATTCGACAACCGAATATGGTTACATAATTCGATTTGTTGATGTCATTTCTTGAAATTTTGCTCGATAAATAAGAGGAAGAGGAGCTTCTTAGCCGCAGAAGATGGAAAACGGTGCCTGTCAGCGATGGATGAATGAGAGTAGGAGAACTAGCGTCCTGTCACCGGTAATGGATTAATGCGTGCTGCGGAGAAGACCCGCTTGTCTCTTTGTAAATGTAAGTGCCCGTTCGGTTGACGGGACATGAAAATGTTTCATATATTATTCTACATTCTATGCTATATTCCTTATTTGTTATGCAATGATCCGACTACGTAACTGTAATTGGAAATAATTAAATTAGAAAAAGCTCGATGTAGTAAATATAATAAGGGCGCTTGTTTGGAGACAGTCATGGAAATTGAGAAAGCAGCCAAATAAAGAAAATTTGCTCTTCCGTTTGCTCAACAAAGCGTGCGAAATTAAGTGATTAATTAATTAAGTATTTATTACAACCTGCTATTAACACATAAGATTTGTACTGTAAGTAGTATTAATTTTATTTAATTGATGTGAAAGTATTGGATCACGTATAGAACTCATATAATAACAGGACCAATCCACACAAGCGTATGTCCCTAAGAACATCTCAAAGATTTGCAATGACAACTAGTATACAGGGACTAGCAAAATGAAAAATCTATCCAAGTAATGGTAGAACTAAATATTTTACATTTAATTTCATACACTACTGAATCAACAATACTATTGAGAATGTATCGAAAACTCGATCCATCACAACCGGTACTACGACATACATATATTGGAGAAATTATTTATACCTGTTAAGAAATTGACATGGCAAGTATATTATTATAATTAAAGTCTGTTGAGAGACTTTTATTGTTACCACAATTGACATTGCAAGGTGTTGTAAACGGCCTTCGTTAGCCGAAACGTAGATATTTTGTACAGTGGCGTTCAGGAAGTCTAGATAGCTTGGTTTTGACAACTTCATAAGCAAATATTTTTTCACCAACCTGGCGAGCCAAGAAATCGAGGGTAAAAATGTGTAGTTCTGAGATAATAGACAGTGCTTATCTAGCTTTGGGATGGATGCGATGATTGTATGTTTCCATACATTTAGGAGCGGACAGATTTGAAGAGCTTGATGAAGTTCTGTATGTCATTTGAGTTACTAAGTCCAAGATTCTTACCTTCCGTTTTAGGAAAAATCTGAATGCAATTTTCGATTTATTCCTTCAGCTCATCATCTGAATCCTCAGCAACTGTGGATTCATGGGGCGATTGCTAGTAATGAGCAAGATTGTCATCCTTTGCAAAAGATTGCTAGATAATGCTGTTGAAACTTTGCATAGGCCTGATACCTGTGTATGGTTACTTTGATATTTTCAAGGGTGATATCGAGAGCGGGAATCTTTTCCGCCTTTTTTTCCCGTTACATTGGTTAAGTTAGTATTTCTCAGCTGTGGAATGCTAAATGTGTTGGTAGAGGTTTTATTCGCTAGCTGACTATCCCTGCAGACATATTTTTTTTTGAAAATGTCGTACCTATCGTGGAGCAGCTTAGTTTTATGGGTATGCTTCTTGATGCAAGACTTAGTTTTAAAGGAAACTTAGTGTGTACGCAATTATCATTTGCGCATGATCCTCTGTATGACATCTGCGAAAATATTTTTGATTGGGTTGTCTCCTCTTTGGCGCGTCGTGAATTGTTCAAATCAGTCTCCATTAAGCTGGTTTAATTTCTACTCAACGCTCTCATGATTAAGCGCAGAGAGAAGCTGCAGAGACTCAAGAAAAGTAGTCAATCAAGAAAACATCAATCCCGCTTAAATCGTATTTGAGAACCATAGAGAAGTGGTTTAAAATTAAACAGCTGTCGATCGGTTTTAAGTAGTACTAGTGTTCCGCCAGATTTTCCTGCTAGAATGGATATCTTCGATCCTTATATTGGTTTGAAAGACAAATTAGTAATTGTTAGGTCGAAAGTCGAACTTTTGATATAGATTTGTGGAGTTCGATTGAGTATTTTTCTGACGCTATCTTTTAAGAACTATGATGTCTTCTAGTTTCTATATTTCTCGAGAAATGTCGGTTGGTTTAGTACTTTCGACTTCTTTAATATTCATAAGTATAAACGTTTCTTCTTCTTCAGACTTTCGCTGCCATTGTTGATAGCTCGTGGGTTTTCAGATTCTTTGCCCTTGTAAAAGTTTCTGGTTATTGACGGCTCCATCGTTTTGTTGGAACCTTCTTCAGAAGACAAATTACTCAATTGCTGTGATCTGAAGCATATGTAGGTATATGGTTCTATGTTTATTGGGCTTCAACTATTCCGCCCCTCCCCATTAAGGTTTAAAGAATGTTAGCCGAAGACGGTTTTTTTCTATTAATAAAATAATAGCTTCTTCATATTAGCGCGGTACATGAATTCGTCGCAATGTAACTGCCATGAATTGCAAATGTAGTACACTATCTAACGTTAATTTAATAGATTTATTATTATTATATAAAACACAAAAAGTTACCTTATCAAAACAGGACGGTTAAATATAATTTCGATTGTGAAAAGAACGAACAATTTTTACTCTACTACTCGATAGTGATTTCTGGCAATGTTAGGGCAATCATGTCAAGAAATTCTTAATTGGGTTTTTCAATTTAGATAATTAGTATAGTGTAATTGATATAATACGAGTGTATTATATCAATTGTTAGTAATTTAGTTTAATTAATTAATAATCATTATTTTTTTCTTCTTTGTATATTTAAATGTTAGTCTATTCGCGTTGCTCGCGTATTTATACAAATTCTAACTAAATTGTTATGGTAATTAGCAACATATTTGGTTAATTTTACTAATAAAAACATTGTAGCAAGTTTAAAGTTTCTTACGATATTTTAAAAGGATTGTGATAGCGCTGAAATAGAATTAATAGACAGCTTGTATAAGATTGTACAATTAACTAAATCAATAATGTCCTTTTGCATGTGAAAACTCAAGAAACTACATAATTATTATATAAATATTTTTATCTAGTCTGTGTATATATAAAATCTTGTAACTGTTCCTTTTACGTATGTTTGATAATTGTCGATCCGTTACACGTCAGTCTATATGTTCCGGCACCAGAAATATGAAAAGCTTTACAAGTTTCTCTTCAAAAAATGATTACAGTGAACGCTAAGGGAACTGATAGAACTTTTTCATATCATGCTACACTATATTTATATGGAGGTGTCGTACAGATGATGAATTGTTTCATAAAGCGACCCGGGCGGATTAAAGTTTTTCTCTCTTCTTCTTTTCTTTTTACATCCTTCTTGCTCGTATTTATGTATGTTGCGCTAGCCGCGTTTGTCTGCCAGTTCGACAGATTTACCCGCATTCGCATCCCCGTCAACGTGCTATCATGTCGTTGGTTAATGGGACATTATTAATTTTATTGTTATTTTATCGAACTGGACGGCCGTACTGGATTTAGGGGATGGTTAATTTGATTTTGTCGATTAAGCTAATGCGCTTCTCCGATTCAGCGGCTTCGTTGCTTGATTGGTTCAAGTAAAATTCGATAGAGACAATTTTCAAAATTGAAATTCGGTGATAGGTAAAGGTTTGTGTGCTAAAGTTTTGTTTTTTTCTAGTAGCAAGTTCGCAACTTGTATATTAATTACTTTGATTTTTTTCCAGGTATGCAAATCACGATATTTCTCCAATTTAATGCTGCCTGATGGTGTTTAGCGGTCGTTTGGTGAGTGTTAAATAATCTTATCTTGTTTATTTTAAAGTGTACTAAATATTATTGAGATTAATAGTAAATTTCATATTAGAATTCCATTGTTATTTCTATACACGCGTTGCTTTAGCATAGACCACATGTCATTTCACCACAAGTCATTTCTATTAAATTCGCTTGCATTAAAAACGTTGGTTTTCAGATTGATAACACGGAGTACGCAGCGCCGTGTTATCAAGGAAAGGGTATTTTTACAGGTTTTAACGTAAACCACAGGTTTATCACTAATACGTAACCAGAACTGGTAAAACTGATAAAAATGCGAATATACAAATCAATTTAATTTTTATTATAATATTCTTTATATTGTTAAGTTTAAGAAAATTCTTCCATTCAAATTTTTTGTTATTTATTCTGATAACGGTGTTACTATTAATTGATATTTACGTTATTTGACATTTATTTTTATCATACTACTAATTTTGACTAACATTTGACCTTATAAATAAACATTTAATATGATAGAATTAGATCGGTTTTGTTGATTGTTCCATAATTACGCTAGAATGCATATAATAGAGTTCCCTGAATAATTAATCGCTTTGATAACAGTATCATATTACTCTTCAGTACTGTCATGGAGAGGATGTAGATAAGTTTTGTGCTCATAATAATATGATAGCGCTATGAAAATGGTACTTTACTATAATACAAAGCTATGAACCAGTGAAACTATATTTGTTGGCGTTTTAAGATTATTGTTTTTAATTTTATATAATCATCTATGCATGGTTCATATAATTGTTGAAAGTATAGCTAGACTTTTATTTTTACTTTTAAGCAGTAGCGAAAAAAATGTTATCTTTGGGGTTTAAAAGATCATGGTAACTTTTAGAACATCTTACTTTCTCTTTTTTATGTGTGATGGCTGCTTAGTTGCAGTGACTCCTTAAGCTATATCGCTTGTATGGCTATCATGCAACTCTTGCGGTGCAGTTTTGTGTGTGTAAATTGTGTTCACCACTGCGGCTATCGATTCATGTAGAAGTTAAGGTTACTATTTTGCTATTGGTAATGACAATAATCACTAGAGTTGGCTGGAGCAATATCTCATAACCAAGTATTCATTCGTTTTCAACTACTCCATTTTCTTCACTTCTTTTTCCATTGAGGTCTTTGAAGTTGGCATTACAAAGTGGCCAAAAATTCACAAAAATGACAGAAAGGATTATTGACTCATATGAACCATCAGCGATTTAGATTGATCACTAAAAATTTAGATGGAAATTTTGTTCATCGGAGACGATTGACCATCGTTTAACCATGTTTGACCACCAAATAATTTTAAAATGGTACGGGTTATTGTGTCGTGTCTCTAGAAAACAAAAAGATAGACAATTATCGTTTGATCACTCACTAATTAAATTTTATCTGACCTTGAAGATATATATAACAGAGCTTTTAAAGTTCATTCACTTTTCGCAAACTTTGAGAGGTGGTCAAACGCTGAAAATGGTACTGCTTACTGTCTGGTCTTTCTAAACCATAAAAAGACAATCATCGCTTGACCACCAAGCGGTTAATTTTTGCCCGATCTTGAAGTTACACATAACACAATTTTCAAAGTTCATCGCGCTCGTTGCAAACTTTCTCAAGTGGTCGAACGTCGAGCATGGCTTATTACGTCGAGTCTCTAGATCACAAAAAAATAGTAACGCTGATTATAACGATGATGCAGATTTCGCAGATAACTTCCTTCTATAATTCAAAAAATGACTCTTTTCAGCAGTGGAAAGTCTTTACTTCAAATTTTCCTATTGATGAAAATATATTATAAATATATTATATAAATATTACTGGATTAATCGATTGAAACCATTTATACGTGGTTAATTAATTGGATTTGGCGATAATTTTTTGATACTATGCCTATTTTTTGAGCTCCTCCTGGACTGAGTGATTTCAATAGCTTCCTTCTATAGCGCTACTCACTATTCGGTTACTGCAGCCACTCGATTTTTCTTAACTTTAGTTATCACTTTGATAACTGGAAACAAACCGCAAAGAATGATTCAATGGTTTTCTGCGGTAATATGAATTGAATTGCAATATATTTGGATGCTCTTTAAAGATATGGAACTGCCGAATAAAGCAATGGTTAATAAGAAACACGGTGTAGGTTAAGATAGGTTTCATGTGTCAAAAATTGGGTTATTACTACTGCGATAATTTTTCTACTTTGAAATAATACAATTTTACGCGGAATTCGAATAGAATAGGAAATTGAATATTAAAATTGATATCCAGATGGAAACTGGATCAGTGGAACTTTGAGAGCACTGCATATTATCTACATCCGCACATACATATGTGTCTATATATGTATTTGTACCCATTCCTCTTCAGACTTGCCGATAGGGGTGAGGTAAGAGGTTTCCGGTTCGACAGGAGACTAGTTGGGGGAGGTGAGCGCACGCACCGTTTCACGAAAAGGCCCTCGCCGTGCCCCAAAGGAACGAACAGGGGTTAGGATCTCTCCCCCTGGTCCTAGATGACACGAACACATCTCCCCCGGTATACGACAACAACAACGGTACAGGCATAGAGAACACCGGTGGGGTTCTTTGATCTCCTTTCTACCAATTTCACTCGGATTGAATCAGACTGTATAAATGGCCCGGTACTACAAGCGTTCGCTCTTCGACTACGGCGCGAGCGGTTGTTTTCGGTTTCCGAGTCAGAAATGTGATTTCAACCAACGCGTGCACTATGTTTATATCTCTATATTATTTAGTTTGCTTTGATGGATCAGATAATGAGATAGTTCGAGCGATAGTTTAGTTAATAGGTGCTTGACAAGGGGAAAATGGTAATGCATGAAATTTAATATTAAGAGTGATAGTAATATTCACGTGCGTTTTGGAAAATTTTTTTCGCAAGTAACAAATTAAGCGATATGCATTACTTAAAATGGTTACGCTTTTAACAATAAAACATTTCCACTTCATTCTAGAGAATAGTTCTTATCATTTCTTATAGCTTTTGCTGTGTATAATCATTTCTTTTAAGCTATGGCATTACTTCTATAATATTGATCCAGTCGTCTTCCAGGATTGCCTGAAATTATTTTTCTCTAGAGGAAGATTTATTTTAATTTTTCTATCGAGTTTCTTTCATAACTTCTTAAGGATGTTGACATCAATATTTTGGGGTGGTTGGGAATTGACGTTTCTTACCTGTTCTGCAAAATAGTTTTTAAAAAATTCTTTTCCCAAAGAAATTGTTTGACGCGCATTTTTGCATTTATCTATGCACATCTAATATAGTATTTTTTAAAGGAAATAAAAATATGTTATTTTCAAATATGCGATAACATACAAAATAAGCTTTATCGAAAGTAAAATATGTACTACATATTTTAACGAAAATGAGAGTTACGTTTTATGATGATTATGATTTACACGCAACATAATACACACAGTGATAAAACTAGGACAAAACAATTTTCAAAAGCCTCGAATAAAGTGATTGGTTAGGCGTTTGAATATTAAAGGATTTTTTCCCAAAATACCTTGTGGGATCGAAAAACTGCTTCGTCCAGACAAAAAAAATGCAATTAATATCGTAATTACTGTCAGAACATAGTCATGGTTACTCTCAATATCATTGTTACAGTCACAATAACGGTTATTATCGTCACTATTTATGAAAGGAGCAACAATCCCATTTCAACGATGCCTCGCCTGCAAGAATATCACCGGTATAAAGTTGGACCAATTTTGTATTTTAATCTGTGAAACTGTAAAAATTATTGATGAATAATCCTGTGGAATACGTTGTCCATATCCATCTATATTGACATTTATCTTGGATGTGCCATCTATTCGCAAACTGTCGAACCACCAATATACCAAAAACTCCTTTTCTTAATAAGCAAGATATTGGAATGTTCTGAGACATGGTTATTGTACAGGCGTTTTTTATTCAAATTTTGTTTTCAGAAATTCTTAGCTAGCAAACAGGTTCCTAATAAAATTGTGTCTGTTGGTCATCGGTGTAGTTTAAACCGAATTTTTCTTTCTGTATTTTTTTTGGACGACTATTTTCGTATGCCATTTGATGTTTAACATGTTTAATTACTGAGTAGAGATTAACGGCTGTATAATGGAGGGGATGAGTTGGAATAATGGGCGGCAGCCAAAAAATAAAAAAATAGATTACGAAAGCTCAGATATTAAAAAAGAGTAAAAGTCTGTTTTTAATTTTTTGGGTTCCGCCCATTGTCTCATCAATAATAAATTAATGTAAGCTTATTGGCGTTGTTCACTGGACATAGTTTCATCGCCTGTACATCTACATATTATGGAAACAAAACATTTGCTCTCATCACTGACTTTTTTGTCTAGTAAGTTTTCAATTTAGCTTGATCTTTAATTGTTACAATGTATACTCTGTTTCTGAAATAGTTTCAGCTCTATACGCTCCACATACTCGTATATAGCAGTGATCTTTCTTGGGATTGAATTGTTAGATTCTTGGTCTTATAGATTTCCTGTTTCTGTCTGTCTGTTTTCAAAAAGTATTCATATCAGTTTGACTTTTAGAACACCAGCTAATTACCATCCATTCTTCAGTGCTCAATGCTGATCGAAACTTTTTTTGCGGACTTGAGTTTTGATATTACCAATCATTAAAAAGTATGTGTAAGTCCAATTTTTGGACGATTCGTCTACATGCATATGTATTTTCTTGTATTTTATGCAGTTCTTAGAGGAGCATATCGGATTCAAAATAGTTTGTGTTCTATATTCTGCTACGCTTTGCTTTTTCCATAGTTATTGAACCTTCCTTTTCGCTTTGATGTCTCATCCTATTGTTCAATTTGTTAGTCATCACTAACATTTTCGCCTCTATTATTGCCTGTAGTTTCTTAATTGCTTTAATATATTCTTCTTCGGCAACTTTGATGATGAGTGGTTTTAAGGCAACGATATATTAAAGAGGGTGTCTTATCGAAAACGAAGTCAATGTAGACTGCAAAAATTTTCATTTGTTCGCGTATTTCTTAGAAAACTAGGATTAAATAATAAATAAATAGTGAAGTGCAGTCCGATAAATGCGGTACTTATCGTGGTTAGGAAAATAAAAAATGACGTATCATCTCATCTCGGTTTCTAAAGACAACGTGGAAAGCAATAGCCCCTGTTAAACAGGCAAATTTAGAAAGTTGAGTTTATATTGCATATGTTGTATATGTATCTCTTTAGGAAGCGAATTTGACCTCTTTCTTCTTCTTTTGAAGGTAAAACATTCTTTCAATGATAACCCATCTCTTATGTTTTTGACAGGCCTGTATAACAATCTGGTATCATTTTTCCATTCATTGATCGCCAAAATTAGATTTTGACCAAACTCTTTAAAGTTTTATTCGTCAATTGATTGTACCTCTTCCCAATCATTGTTTGTCGATTACGATGATGATGACGTTCTACTTGTTTTTGATGTATCTAATAATAGCGATTTCCTAGTTGCTGCCCTTCATGTGCATATACTAGGTATGCAAAAATTTATTAGACTTTTTGCTAATTGCATTTTCATTTCATTAAAGCTCCATTTTGACCGAGTTTTTCTTTATTGCTGTGGTACGCTTCCTGTGCTCATAGAAGCTATTGATCTGCTTTTCTAACGGTGTTGCTTCAACTTTACTGCTTCTCTTTGCAATTGATATCTTTGATTCTATTTTCCATAAATTTTTATTTTTACTCATTATTATATTGTTCCATGTTGTACAGCTTGTTTAAATATAATATTCAACTAAGTTAATCGCCTGATACATTCTATATTGTAGCATATTTATGTACATAGATGTAAAGTAGTGTAGTATATTACTATTTTGAAAGGTACCATTCGTAGTTCTGCTTTTTCTGGCTGTATTTATCGAAACTACGCGACGACAACATAGAAACTCCGAGCGTATAACCTAACTGCGATAAATTTTCCTTTCAACGTCGACTGGGTTTCCAGCTAATACGTACTACCATTACATGCATCCATACGTAGTATATGTATATAAGGTATGAGACGGTCGAAACGATACATCAACGCCAATAGGGGACAAGGCGCGCTTAAGCGGATGTTCGCTCTCTTAAAACGTCATTCGCAGCACCTTGTAGCGTTGTCCGCGCGCTACCAGTGACAAATTACGTTACTAGTTCTAAGTCTAGCTCCACATAGGGAGCTAAACGGCTTAAGAAAACGTTGAAGGTGAGTACATGCAAACTCCATTTAACTGCAGTGTATATTCTCCTTGTCATTCTTCGTGCTTGACTTCACCTTCTTCGCCGTGCCGAACGCGAGGAACGCTCGAGTGATTCTCCTCGTCTGCTCACATGCAACATGAATAGAGAATTATGTTCAAGCAAAACGGAAGTTATTTTTTTCTCAATTACAAATAAGATTTCTATGCCCTTCTTGGGAACGTCTAGACTATGGTTTACATGCAGGTAACGAGTTTTGCACTTCTCAAAGGGGTGGAACCTGTTAAAAAATATAAACTGATAAAATAAACACCAGACAGGATTTTAAAAGAATATGCCACAATCACTATTTAGACTTGTTGTTATGAGTTTATTAGTATACAAAGCATTATAACCACACTCCACAAAAATCTAAATGCTCGATTTTAATAAAACTGCTACGTCGAAAGTATGAAACATGCGTGTGCTCCTTGTTCTATAAATTTTAAACAACTAAGGCATATGCAAATATTATATTACCATTAATTTTGCCGGACTTTCCCCCAAGCTTATCAAAGGTAGTGGAAAAGATATCAGATACCCATGATAATGATGATTCCCAATTTTAGGTTGTCAAGAGAGAATTCGATAGTAAATACAATGCGACTATAAATGATTGTAAATTTTCGACTTAAGTTGGCAACATTTCTGTAATTTTATGTTAGCACACCTGATTTCTAAATTTAAATTTGTCATATTTGTCAAAGCAAAAGTCATACGAATAAAACCACTCAATTTCATTTTAACAATGGTATTTATTATTGAGCAAAACACATTTATTGTAATGGCTTATTTTCGAAGCGGCTTACAAAATGATGACGGTAATTGGATTGGTATTCGCTGCAATCAACTTTTGAGCAATTTGTTGCAATGTATCCAGAGGACCAAGTTGATTACCGTAGCTTTACTATATACACTACAAGAATTGTTGAAAGGTTTTTGAACACTGGTAATGTGGCTAAAGGTAAATCTACTGGCCATCTCACTGTTGCTACACCTGATGTTTTGAATAATGTTAATGAACGTGTTGCAGAAAATCTTCATATTTCAGTACATCGTTTATCTCAATAAATATGTAAAGTCCCATTATCAATTATTATTATTTCCTTTTAACCTTTTTTAAGTCCTTTCCAGAACTCTCCTATGAATCCACTCATAAGATCCTAAAAAAGCATTTACGCATTTACATCCGTATAAATTTACAATTGTTCAGCAGCTTCATCCTCCTGATTTCGTATTACGAACACAGTTTTGTTACTGGTATAATAACAATCTGAGGCTTGGTTTCATGTGTCTGGTTATGTTAATTCCCAGAACTTTAGAACTTGGTCGACAGAGAATCCGCAGAACTAGTCCAAGTGCCATTGCATCTAGTTAAAATCGGTGTTTGGGTGGCAATGTCACGACATAGAATTATTGGTCCGACATTCTTTCAAGAAACGATTAATGCTCAACGCTACCAAACCATTATTTTGGAATCATTTACAAATCAGTTGGATGACATAGAGTTAACGAATGGCTATTTTCAGCAAGATTCAGCTACAGCAGACACTGCACAAATAACAATTAATTATTTACACCAATTCTTCCCAGACCGTTTGATTAGTGTAGGTTTGTGGTCAAGTAGATCTCCCGATTTGACGCCGCTAGATTTCTTTTTGTTCCCTTATTTGAAAAATACAATATACCGGAATCAAATACAGAATTTACAACACTTACGGAACGCTATTGAGGAGGCAATGGCAAATATAGGACCTGAAATGTTAACTAATGTATTTAACAATTTATCACGAAGAGTACAGTGTTGTTTAGCAGTGGAAGGTCGACACTTTGAGCATATTCTTTGAATAATTTTTGTTTAGTCGTTTAAAATATGCGTTCAAAAAACTCGTTTTCTATAAATCTTCCTTCTGGTTTCAGTAAACAAACATGCATGACGCATCCATATACTAAACGAATGTTATCTCTCTCACTCAGTGCGTAAATTTACCTTTTTTGATGATTTTTTCGCTGTCACCATCCTGTCACATGTTCTCTATTGTCTTCTGTCATTTTTGTATTATAATATAATTTTAACATTATACACAAAAAATGGGTTTTTAGGTAGAAGCGAACCGAGAAATTTAACTCTCTTATAAAAATAAGTGTTCTGATCCTGGTTATATAGGTATCGTTTCGCCTATGTAAGTAGTTATGTAGGTAATTTGAAAATATTGCTTTAGGTATATTGTATATTTTAATGAATAAAGTGTGTGTATATATGAATGATAGACGGCGATTTCCAGTGAAGAAAGAAAAGATATTGAAGGTATGATTGTAACGAATTGATGTTTAATTGTGATAATCAAACACTAATATTTCCTTCCTCTGCACATTTTAAAAAGGAATGTTTAAATGGTTCCCAATTGGTTTTAAGGTCTATACCATCTGCGAATTTGCTTGGTATTCTCTATAGTTTAATAAGTTATGTGAATTCCTCTAAGCAGTTTAAATATTGTATTTCTTATAATGACATAACATGAAATAAGACTTATTTTTGTTAATTAAAGTAATAGTAGATATCTAGCATTTAGAACTTCTAATTCTTATATTTGACATTATCCATACGAAACAGCCATTTCATCAAATCATTACGTATGTCAAACATTCTATTATATGCATACTACTTATTTGTCTCAAATCACAATGTCAGTTAAATTTCAATTTTTGTCTGCAATGCAATCATTTGATAAAATATAGAAATAAAATTTTAAATAACTCGCGCGCTAAATTGTGACTTAAATAGTACCGGTATGACTGCAAGAGGCGCTGCAATAGTCGTTCATCCCCACTACAGTACTTGCCATTCTATCTAAGTTATTCTATGGACATAACCTAGAAAGTTGTACCTACGACGTATAACCAGGCAAGCCAATTTTTCAGTGTTGCCAAAGTAAATATTTGTTACAAACATTTATAGTCACTTTACTTGATATTGCTTGACATACATTATGTGTTCGTATTTAGGCAACTGAAATAGTTATTTACGAACCAAGTGCGTGAAATCATATTTCGCGAATGAGTGACCAGTTTAAAGCGCGAGCCGTAAGGCGAGCGCTTTATCGACACGAATTCGCGAAATGTTTCACGCACGAAGTTTGTACAATATTTTTGTACGAGAACTATAATAATAATACATATTGTTAAATACGTTATCGTTTATGACCATATATTATTCAGGTTAGGGATTTATGATTTTAAAATGTCACTGAATTAATCAAGTTCCAGTAAGTACCAACTTTACTTTTACGCACTCGTGCTTAAAGTGACTTTTTACGCACGCAAATCGAATCGTGAAATGACAGGTTTTGATAGGCGAGTACAAAAAATAAGTAAGTATTAAATTAATAAAATATTAGTAGAATTTGACTTTGCTATCTAATCTGTGTCTTTCAAAAAGGCATTTAACGTGTATTTACTTTCGTAGCATCTTTGCTATTGTACATATGAAAATAGTGCAATTTAATTCATTTATTTATTTACATAAATCATGACTGTGTTAGAGGAAGATAATCTCTTCATTTAGACATTTCGCTAATACAAATGCTTTTCTCGTATCATGAGAACAAAGCATATACAATGTGGAAGTTTTGTTTAGTAGCTTCCTAGGGTAGGTAGAAGCGGCGCACTTGTCTCCTGTAGTCTAAACTGTCTCCAGTCGAAGACAATCACAAAGATCCTTCAAACAAGTAGTTGCACTACTTATTGCAAATGTATATAGGATAACAACTTGAACTACGAAGGCCTATTGATAGGAGAAGGTAGTGGGAGGTATTAAATGTATCAATTTTAGTATTGTCATCTGTTTATATGACAGGAATGTCAGTGGTTATGTCAAATACTTTACCAAACCATCAAACCGCATCAAACTTTATCCTAATGGAATACACAATTAATGAAAAAGTCCAAATTATAACGCGGTTTCTTTAACATATTCTATACGTTTATATTCAGAAAAATATTATAAGTAGCTATAATAAGCAACCAGCAACGTTTTACTAACACTTAGGAGAAAAGTTGATGGTTCGGTAAAGTAATTGACATAACCACTGATATTCCTGTCATATAAAAAGTTGACAATACTAAACTGGATACATTTAATTTTAACTCCCATCACCCTCTCCTACCAGTAGGCTTTCATAGTTCAAGTTGTTAGCGTGTATATTTAGGTTATTTAATTGATTCTATGTAACAAAATCACACAAATTTCGCATCCATACTCTTTGGCAAATTTACACAATCTTATAAACACTCACTGCGAAGATACCAGTTGAGTTAGGGAAATTTATCTCTGTCTAGAGAGACAGAATTTGATGTACCGTTAAGGCTTAATTGACCACCTACATGAAAAAGAAAAACTCTCCGTAGAGGAGGTCCAACATTACCGGGATTTAACTAGAACGATTATTGAAGAGAAAAGTCAAATTACACAAACACCATCACACACCAAAATTAAGGTAAATTGATTTAATTAATTTTAATGATCAATTTGACAATTTTATTTTTATAAATTTTAGGTA